>WNWK01038893.1:0-17708 GCA_009830355.1 Cherax destructor
TCACTCACACTTCTTCACCCAGTACACTGTCCTCACCACATTTCACCCAGTACACTGTCGTCACCACACCTTCACCCAGTACACTGTCGTCACTCACACTTTACCCAGTACACTGTTATCACTCACACTTCTTCACCCAGACACTCTCATCACTCACACTTCTTCACCCAGTACACTGTCCTCACTCACACTTCTTCACCCAGTACAATGTCATCACTCACACTTTTCACCCAGTACACTGTCCTCACTCACATCTTCACCCAGTACACTTTCATCACCACACTTCTTCACCCAGTACACTGTCCTGACTCACACATCTTCACCCAGTACACTGTCCTCACTACACATCTTCAAGTACACTGTCCTCACTCACATCTTCACCCAGTACACTGTCCTCACTCACACTTCAACTAGTACATTGTCCTCACTCACACTTCTTCACCCAGTACACTGTCCTCACTCACACCTTCTTCACCCAGTACACTGTCCTCACTCACACTGGAACTCAGTACACTGTCATCACTCACACTTCTTCACCCAGTACACTGTTATCACTCACACTTCTTCACCAAGTACACTGTTATCACTACACTTCTTCCACCCAGTACACTGTCGTCACACTTCTTCACCCAGTACACTGTTATCACACTTCACCCTGTACACTGTCGTCACACTTCTTAACCCAGACACTGTCATCACTCACACTTCTTCACCCAGTACACTGTCATCACTCACACCTTCACCCAGTACACTGTCCTCACTCACACTCTTCACCCAGTACACTGTCATCACCCTTCTTCACCCAGTACACTGTCATCACTCACCCTTCTTCACCCAGTACACTGTCCTCACTCACCCTTCTTCACCCAGTACACTGTCCTCACTCACACTTCTTCACCCAGTACACTGTCATCACTCACACTTCACCCAGTACACTGTCGTCACTCACACTTCACCCACTACACTGTCATCACTCACACTTCTTCACCCAGTACACTGTCATCACTCACACTTCTTCACCCAGTACACTGTCATCACTTCTTCACCCGCACACTGTCATCACTCACACTTCACCCAGTACACTGTCATCACTCACACTTCTTCACCCAGTACACTCCTCACCAGTGTGAGGAAGGCAGCGGCAGCTGCAGGCAGCAGCATCAAGGCTGTTCCTATATTTTGCCATTCCCTGGGCAGTTGAGACTCCAGTAATGGCCTATTTGCAAGAACTGTTGCAAACAACATACAAGGAACTTAGTGACAAGAATACTGACGGTGACTACAGCGAAATGGACCAAAAGAGGAACCGACATTCAAATACCAGACCCGCTACCAGACGTACAACCTGACAAGCAACGTTTCCACTACACTGAAGTGACTGACTCATATTAACTGCACAGTGTTAATGTTAGGTCAACATAAGGGATGTTACGGCCCCCTACCTAACAATGGTAGTTAGGTAATTACCTCACCGGCCGGCAGTCAAGGGGTTACGTCATCAGACCTGATGTTTGACTGCCGGGCCGGCTTGACTGACAGTGTCATCGAGACTCTCCCCTATTCAACACTGGAGAGTCCACCAGCTCACTGATATACTACTGGAGTTCGTCAGTCAGACCTGCATGAGAGTTGCAGTGTGGTGCTGGTGACAAGCTCCTGACATACTACTGGAGTTCGCCAGTCAGACCTGCGTGAGAGTTGCAGACTCATGCAGTGTGGTGCTGGTGATAGCCTACAACAAGGAGAGCGGCAAGGTCACCAGAATCTACTATGTACCTGCAACGATGTACCTGGACGATGTACCTGCGACGATGTACCTGCGAGATGTACCTGCGACATGTACTAGACATGTACCTGCGACGATGTACCTGCGACGATGTACCTGCGACGATGTACCAGCGACAATGTACCTGCGACGATGTACCTGCGACGATGTACCTGAGATTGTTTACCCGGAGATTGTTAACCGGAGTGTCAGGGTTTTAGTGATGTATCCAGAGAGTTTGAGACGATGGCACGACACAGGTTGAGTCGTGTATTTGAGGTGTGTCATAACGCGGTGTAAAGGCTTTATGAGAAAGAGTTCATGATACAGGGGGCATGCCATGTGGCACAGAGAAGGTGTCGTGTGACACAGCGATTGAGTCTTTATGGTACGGGTGTCGTGGAACCCCGTAGGTGCCATAAGACAGAGACAAGGGTGTCTGAGGACACGGTGGAGAAGGAGTATCATGACAAGGTGTGGTAGTGTCCTGCGTGACACTAGAAGATGGCAGCGACTTGACACTACACCGAATACTTGATTTTACTTGTGACTTTTATCTTGTACTGTGATTTTGTGTAAATATGTTTTTACACAGATTATTAGATTATATGTTTTTATTCAGATTATATGCTTTTATATTAATAATATATATTTAATATAATAAAAAACTGAAAAATGAGATTTTACTTGTATCCAAACAGTCTAATTACAAATGCTTCTTTATTTGTAATATGAGTGGCCTGTCCGGGAGCATATTGTTTGTCCGGGAAATGACTGTTTGGGATAAAATTTATTACATAGTACCTGAATCTTTGTGTGTCGGTCATTTTGTGGTGGGGTGTTAGGCCCCCTACCTAACAATGGTAGTTAGGTAATTACCCCACCGGCCGGCAGTCAAGGGGTTACGTCATCAGACCTGATGTTTGACTGCCGGGCCGGCTTGACTGACAGTGTCATCGAGACCTCCCTATTCAACACTGAGAGTCCACCAGCTCACTGATATACTACTGGAGTTCATCAGTCAGACCTGCATGAGAGTTGCAGTGTGGTGCTGGTGACAAGCTCGCTGACATACTACTGGAGTTCGCCAGTCAGACCTGCGTGAGAGTTGCAGACTCATGCAGTGTGGTGCTGGTGATAGCCTACAACAAGGAGAGCGGCAAGGTCACCAGAATCTACTATGTACCTGCGACGATGTACAGTCATCCCTCGGTTTTCGCTTGTCCCAGTTATCCCGATTTTGGTTTCACCGACTTTTTCAGGGAAAATTTGGCTCAGTTTTCGCCGATTATTTTAGTTTTCGCCGATCGTATGGGACCTGTCCACTAGTGCCGCGCACATACAAAGGCCGTAGGCCCGCCACCCACGCACCTCCCACCATTGCCACGCAGCCCAGCATTGTTTACGCTTGAGTGAACATCTCCCAGGAGTTTATACAAAACATTTATTAACAATTCATTGTTTTTGGCCCTTGATTATTGTGTGACTACTAAATAAGCTACCATGGGCCCAAAGAAAGCTCCTAGTGCCAGTTCTTTGGTAAAGAAAGTGAGGAACACAATAGAACTGAAGAAAGAAATAATAGAAAAATATGATAGTGGTGTACGATTGCCGAGCTCGCAGGATATACAAGAAAAACCCATCAACCATCAGTTCCATTGTGGAAAGAGAAAGGAAATCACGGAAGCTAATGTTGCGAAAGGGGTGAATACGATAACGAAACAGAGATCACAAACAATGGAAAATATGGAGAAATTGTTATTGGTGTGGATAAACCAAAACTGCTAGCGGGTGATAGTGTTGTGCAATCCATCATATGTGAAAAAGCAAGGCTGTTGCATGCCGATCTTGTAAAGAAAATGCCTGGAACCAGTGTTGAGGTTGATGAATTTAAGGCCAGCAAAGGCTGGTTCGAAAACTTCAAGAAGCGAACTGGCATACACAGTGTTGTAAGGCATGGTGAGGGTGCCAGTTCAGATAAAGATGGGGCTGAAAAATTTGTGCGCGAGTTTAAACAATATGTACAGGCAGAAGAATTTAAACCCAACAAGTGTTTAATTGTGACGAAACAGGCCTCTTTTGGAAGAAAATGCCAAGGAGGACCTACATCACACAGGAGGAAAAGGCAATGTCAGGACACAAGCCTATGAAAGACAGGCTAACTCTTATGTTATGTGGGAACGCTAGTGGGGATTTAAAAGTGAAGCCTTTATCGTGTATCACTCTGAAAATCCCAGAGTGTTCGGCAAATACAGTGTTGACAAAGGTAAATTGTGTGTGTTTTGGAAGTCTAATGCTAAGGCATGGGTCACTAGGGAAATTTTCCTGGAATGGTTTAATCAAGTGTTTGGCCCCAGTGTGAAGAAATATCTATTGGAGAATAAATTGCCACTTAAGTGCCTCCTGGTAATGGACAATGCTCCTGGTCATCCTCAAGACTTGGAAGACCAAATGTCTAAGGAATTCAGATTTGTAAAAGTGAAGTTCTTGCCTCCTAACACCACTCCTCTCCTCCAGCCCATGGACCAGCAGGTCATTGCAAACTTTAAAAACTGTACACCAAAGCAATGTTTCAAAGGTGCTTTGATGTAACCTCAGACACTAGATTGACCCTAAAAGAGTTCTGGAAGGGTCACTCGATATCTTCCATTGCATAGGCCTTATAGATAAAGCTTGGCAGGAGTGACCTCCAGGACGATGAACTCTGCTTGGAGAAAGTTGTGGCCAGATTGTGTACAAGAGAGGGATTTTGAAGGGTTTGAAGCTAACCCTGATGAGCCTATGGAAGTTGTGGAGTATTGTGGAATTAGGGACTTCTATGGGGTTGGATGTGAATGGAGAGGATGTGGAAGAGTTGGTGGAGGACCACAATGAAGATCTAACCACTGAAGAGCTGCAAGAGCTTGAGCTGCAACAACAACAAAACAGATCTGAGGAAATTGCTTCAGTGGAGGAAGAAAGATGTAAGGTGCCTTCTTCAGAGATTAAGGAGATTTGTGCAATGTGGAGTAGGGTGCAATCATTTGTGGAGGAACATCACCCTGACAAAGATGTTGCAATCCGTGCTGGCTACTTTTACAATGACAATTCCATGTCCCATTTTAGGGACATTTTAAAGAGCCGCAGATACAGAGCTCTCTGGAGAGATATTTAGTGCCACAGGTGTGCAGTGAATCACAAGCTGGTCCTAGTGGGATTAAAAGACAAAGAAGGAAGTGACCCCAGATGAGGACTTGTTACCTAGAGTCCTTATGGAGGATTCCCTTCCAAAAGTAGGGTTACTACCCTCTCCCTCCTATCTCTCTTCCATCAAACACCATCAGTCTTCAGTAAAGGGGAAGTGCCACATTCATTTCATTCATTTGTGCATGTAAATCTATCTTTAAGGCCCCCAAAAAATTTTTTTTCCAAACTTCTGGGTTTCTGAAACGGATTAATTGAATTTCCATTATTTCTTATGGGGAAAATAGTTTTGGTTTTCCGATTTTGGTTTTAGCCGATCCATCTGGAACGGATTAAAACCGAAAACCGAGGGATGACTGTACCTTACGATGTACCTGGGCGATGTACCTGCGACGATGTACCTGCAATGATGTACCTGCGACGATGTACCTGCGACGATGTACCTGCACGATGTACCTGCGACGATGCACCTGCGATGATGTACCTGCGACGATGTACCTGAGATTGTTTACCCGGAGATTGTTAACCGGAGTGTCAGGGTTTTAGTGATGTATCCAGAGAGTTTAGACGTGGCACGACACAGGTTGAGTCGTGTATTTGGGGTGTGTCATAACGCGGTAAAGGCTTTATGAGAAAGAGTTCATGATACAGGGGCGTGCCATGTGGCACAGAGGTGTCGTGGTGACACAGCAATTGAGTCTTTATGGTACGGGTGTCGTGGAACCCCGTAGGTGCCATAAGACAGAGACAAGGGTGTCTGAGGACACGGTGGAGAAGGAGTATCATGACAAGGTGGTAGTGTCCTGCGTGACACTAGAAGATGGCAAAAGACTTGACACTACACCGAATACTTGATTTTACTTGTGACTTTTATCTTGTACTGTGATTTTGTGTAAATATGTTTTTACACAGATTATTAGATTATATGTTTTTATTCAGATTATATGCTTTTATATTAATAATATATATTTAATATAATAAAATCTGAAAATGAGATTTTACTTAGTATCCCAAACAGTCGTTAATTACAAATGCTTCTTATTTGTAATAAGGGAAAACCTAATCAACAAAACTACAAGGAAACTGACAGGTCTGTAATGTGGTAGTGTCTTTTTTTCCTCAGTGCCAGGTGAGGGAACGAAGTGATCATTTAAACATGGCTGACTGACATTCACTCACCAGTTACTGCCAGATGTACAACTACCAAGCTATATTCAATTATACTGACAGTACCTGACCATCATATCAATTGCAGCAGTGTTAATGGGAGGGAAACACAGGAGAAACCGATAAATCTACAAAACAAACTCCAGGAAACTGTCAGGCCGGGTTCTTTCCCTCAGTGCTAAATGTGGGAAAGAAGTAAAATAGTTAACCAACCAAGGATTTTTTTTTCAATAGCTGACTTCCATATTAATGACCAGTGTTAGAGGGAAACATAGGAGAAAATGCCAAATCTAACGAAAAAACTCCAAGGAATCTGTCAGGGCAGTGACCTTTTTTCCCTCACTGTTTTTTTAAAAATGGCTGAACATCAATCTACGAGGAAAAAGCAACAACGACGAGCCCCCGCTATATGGGATTGATGGGGCTGTGGACGGATATCGCCTTTGATTAAAACTTTTACACTGGGGATGGAAATAAGATAGAAGTGGATAGGGAAGCCAGACTATGAAGTGAGGAGGAAGAGGGTTTATGAATTTGGGGGGACAAGTGAGGGGTAATCCGGGATGTGATAACAGAAAATTTACTAGTAAAAGTGGTGATTTCGAGTAGCTACTAGGCATTGCTAGGTTCGATAGATCAGTGGTTTCTTTTTAATTAAAAGTAAAGAAAAAAAAACAAATTTTTGGTGGAAGAGATAAAGATAAGATAACATGGCGGGGCATAAGGGGGGGTTCAGGCTGCCATAATGTTTATTTATCATTATTGGCATTTCTTTTTGGAAGGAAATCGTCATAGGGTCTGGAAAAGGTGAATGAGGTGATAGCTCCCGGAAAGGAAACCCAACAGTGGCCATCATACCAGAAACGGGTGCCATTATTGCCCGGATGGCAACCCCACATATCCAAACAAAACAAGGCCCGCACAGCTTTTATAGTGGCGCATATAGTGATATTCAACTAATCCAGAATTAATCTATGGACAGGTGCAAAACAGACAGATAAGTCATGGTGATAATGACGGTCTAGTAGCTAGTAATGATAACCTTAACTCTATATGAATGAAACAGACAACAGAACCATTCTTAATATTTCAGACACCACCAGACATTTGTATACACTGTACTAAGGTACGAAAGAAGAACAGTAAACTTGAGTATGTAAATTTTAAGGGGTGGGGCAAAATTTGGATGTGTTCATTTTGTTTGTAACAAAATGCCCCTTTGCAAAGTACCCTTTAGCAATGATGACATTGATTTACCAAATTTTGAATGCTAATGCCCCCTTACCATATTTGATGATTATGACTGTTTTATAACAACAGGCTTCACTTTATTCATGTCAACGCAAGATCACTTTTTTCCAAAATTGGCAGAGATTAGATTCTAGCTAACTTCTTCTTCTTTTTTGTAGGTTCGCCGAATGTCCGGCCCGGGTCTTCCAAAGACCCCCCTCTCTGAACAGAACTAGAGGGCTTATATCCTCCGAACCTGGGGTTGGGGGATACGGGACTGACCAGAGGTCAAAATAGAAGGTTACAATATAAAATACTTAGATAGGAATAGAAAAGGGGTGGGGATGTGCCTACATAAAAACACTTAGCCTATAATCCAAGACCTGATTTAAATGACAAAAACTGAGATTCTATGGTTTGGGGTGTTGCTTCCCAAACCAAACCCATCTTAGTAGAAACTAGTTATCGCCCCCCTTAAGTTTAAAAAAGAAGATCTAAACCCCCGGGGTGACTACTGAGACATTAGATAATATGAAATTCAGAGACCAGTTGATAAAAAAATTTAAGGCAAACAGACAGGATATTGCAGCACTAAATGAATTCCAAAGGGTGGGGGAACAGAGTGCAGAGGCTTATAAAAGGCACAAAGGCTAGGCACTATTGCTAAGATAGACAAAAAACTATCGTTAAAAAAGGGGAAAAAAGAAGCCATACTCTTGGCATGAAATATAAACTGAAAAGGGGGGAAATAATTTAAATGTCCGGTGTAATGGGGAATCCATCACCCCCTTTCCCTCAGTAAAAAAATCTGGGAACCCCCTTTTTAAACCCCTGCATGTCAAAAATTGATAGGGAACAGTGTAGTAAAGAAAGTGAATCCCCGACTGAAGTTCCTCTTTTAAAAACAAGCACAGGTCCTTCCCACTGAGGCCCGCGGGGCCCTATGTCTACCCCTTTTTACAATGCCATATGGACTTTTTGCTTTTTTATGGTCCCCCTGCCTTGAAAAAAAAATGAAAGATAAACTGCAAATCACACAGAAAAAAAAAGGTAAGATTCATCCTGGCCCCGGGGCCCCAAAGGGGGAAAATGGGGGCCCGGATGAATTACAACAATTGGATATGCTGAATATTGAAGACAGAGTAAAAAAATTTTAAATTAAATCAAGTTTATAAAATTGCTCACAAACAGTGTCCAGAATACTTGCTCCCAAATTTTTTGGGGCGGGGAAACCCAAAGAAAAAAGGGGATTTTGGGGGAGAGAGCCAAAAATTTTAGAAATAGTGGCTGGGGGTTTAAACCCCTTTTTTTTGTACAGAAAAAATTAAATTTTAAAAGGGGCCCCCTGACATGTCAAAGCCAGTCATAGCATGACCCAGTTCAAGGGAGAACCAAAAAGGGGCCCAAAAAAAAGTAGGGCAGAAAGGGGGGGGAATGTTTTTTTTTTTTTTTAGCTAACACACATGTAAAAAATAACTTTTTTTTTCCTTATTCCTAGTATAAAAAACCCTTTTTTAATATAATAACATATATATCCACAATGTATAATATTAAGGTTTTAAAAAAAGGGGGCCCCCTGTAAAAAGTCACTCTGTCTGATTTTTTTTATCCTAGGTTCTCTACACATGTTGCCATTTAAAAAAAAAATTTATTTTAAATTTTTTTGTATACCTGAATAAACTTACTTACATACTTAGTCCTCACTATATATTTTCACCCAGTACACTGTCCTCACTAACCCAGTACACTGTCCTCACTAACCCAACACTGTCCTTTACCACACTTCTTCACCCAGTACACTGTCCTCACACTTCTTCACCCAGTACACTGCCCCCCTTTTTACTTCTTTACCCAGGAAATTTTCATCACCTTTTACATTTCCCTTTTACCCAGTAAAACTGTCCTCACTTCCCCTTTTTTCCCAGTACACTGTCATCACCACATTTCTTTTATCCAGTAACTGCCTTTTTTCCACACTTTTTTTCACCCAGTACACTCTCCCCACTCACACCTTTTTCACCCAGTACACCCCCTCCTCACTCACACTTCTTCACCCAGTACATTGTCCTCACTCACACCCCCCACCCAGTACACTGTCCTCCCCTTTCACCTAGTACACTGTCCTCACTCACACTTTTCAACCAGTACACTGTCCTCACTCACACCCCTTTACCCAGTACACCGTCATCACCAACTTTTCACCCAGACACTGTCCCCACCTTCTTTACCCAGTACACCGTTTTTCTCACACTTTTCACCAAATTTCCCCTGTCATCACTACACTTCTTCACCCAGTACACTGTCATCACCCCACACTTCTTCACCCAGTACACTGTCATCACTCACACCCCTTCACCCCGTACACTGTCCTCACACTTCTTCACCCAGTACACTGTTATCACTCACACTTTTTCACCCAGTACACTGTCATCACTCACACTTCTTCACCCAGTACACCGTCAAACACTCACACTTCTTTCACCCAGTACACTGTCCTCAACTTTTTCACCCAGTACACTGTTATCACTCACCTTTTTTCACCCAGTACACTGGGCATCACTCCACTTTTCACCCAGACACTGTCATCACTCCCACTTTTCGCCCAGTAACTGTTATCACCCCCACTTTTCACCCCGTTTCACTGTCATCACCACACCCTTTACCCCGACACTGTAATCATCACACTTCTTCACCCAGTACACTGTCCTCACTAAATTTTCGCCCAGTACACTGTCCTCACCCCACACTTCTTCACCCAGTAACTGTCATCACTCACACTTCTTTCACCCAGTACACTGTCATCACTCCCCACTTCTTCGCCCAGTACACTGTCCTCACTCACACCCCCCCTTTACCCAAAATACACCGTCCCCACTCACACGTCTTCACCCCGTACACTGTCCTCACCCTTTTACTCCCACCTACTAGCTCTAACTCCTTCTTTTGGGGGGCCCGGGGAGTTCAGGGGGGGCCTGGAGAGTTCTGGGGTGGCCTGGGGGGAAGTGGGGGGGCCTGGGGAAAGGGCTGGGAGGCCTGGGATGGACTGGGGGTGACCTGGGGAAACTGGAAAAGGCCTGGGGAGTCCTGGGAAAAGGGGTGGGGAGTCCTTTGGGGGACCTGGGGGGGCCTGTGGAGGACTAGGGGGCCTGAGGACCGAAGGGTGGCCTGGGGGACTGAAGGGTGGCCTGGGGAGGCCTGGTGGTTTTCCCCGGGAAGGATGGGGAAAACTTAGGGGCCTGAGGAGGACTCGGGGGGCCTGAGGAGGCTTGGGAGGCATGGGGTGGCCCCAGAAGGCCTGGAGTAGCCTGGGTGGGTGGGGAGGCCTGAGGTGTCCTGGGGAGGCGTAGGGGGGACTGAGGGGGTTTTGGGGGGCCTGGAAAGGCCCCGGGGAGAACTAGGGTGGCCTGGGCAGTGCTGGGGAGGACTGGGGTGGCCTGGGGGAAACCCGGGGGGCCTGGAGAACTTTGGGGGTCCTGGGGAGGGCCCGCTGAGTCCTGGGAGGACTGGGGGGGCCTGAGATGTTTTCAAACCCAAAATTAACTTTTAAAAGAATATAAATTGTGACAAATAAATTAATCCTTAACGAAACATTCTTAAAGAAAAATGAAAAAAGGGATCGGGGACAAATTCTAGAGAGGATTAACAGTGTGGTACTAGATGCTGAAGGCACATACCACTTAAAAAAAAGAAGATAAGATGTAGTTAGAAAGAGAAAGATGCCCTTCATATGAGGGAACATCTTTCTTAATTTCCCAAGAATGCTAGACTATCTGAATGCTAGACTATCTGAAGGTTTGGGCAGAAGAAACACTGAATTACTACTGATTAGTCTATCTTTCCCTCTACAACAAAAAACCCCTAAAACCCATCATAATTTCAGTTATAATAATGATCACTCAATTCGACTCCAAACACAACCCCAATATTCAAGTACAGTGGGGCCCCCCGTTTTAAGGCGTTCCATTAATATGGACATTTCAAAATGACCAAAACTCCCCATATGGCTCCCTGTTTTTCTAATACGGTGCGCCCACCCAGTTTGTTTACATTCTCCGTGAGCAAATCTCCAACAAAATTTCAAGCTTTTTAAACCCCTTTTTAAACTGGCAAATGAGCATCCAGCTCCAACTTCGCGGTCTTATTTTTCCCCCAAGTATTGGTCCAAAAATTTTTTTTTTTTTTGGGTTTTTATTAAACAAAGAAAATTCCCCCCTTTTTAATTTAATTTTTTTTTTTTTTTTTCAAATTATTTGAGCGGGGGCGAGCGAACGTAGTTTCCAACTTTTTGCTCACCCAGCACTCCAAAACTTTTAAAAAAAAAAAAATTTTTTTTCAAATTAAAGGGGGCAATTTTCTGTTTTACCTGCAGTTTACCGGGAGAGATTTCCCGGGGCAATGCCCCCCCCGGCCCGGTCTGTGACCAGGCCTCATGGTGGATCGGACCCTATCAACCAGGATGTTCTGCTGGCCCCCACGCAGTCCGAGTAAAAACCACAGGTCAGGTACTGACTTCAGGTGCCTGTCCAGTGCCTGCAAAGCACCCGGGGGCTATTGGAATCCCCTTATGTATGCTGGGAGGGTTGAACAGTGTTCCCCCCCAAAAACCCCCCTTTTGTGTTGTCTCTGGGGGCTAGTGGCACCCCTTTTTTCTTTGGGGGATATTGCATCATCTCCCAAGCCCCTTTTGCTTTCGTAGGAGTGACTCTCGGGGGCAAGTTTGGTACTAATCCTTTTTTAGGATTTTCCAAGTAAATAATAATTTTCTCCCCCGCTTCTGGGGGAGCGGTTTGGGGGAAAATTTCCCATTCCCAGTAATTTTAATAAGCCCCAAAAAATTTTTTTAAAAAGTACTTATCGAGATATAAACCACGGTTGGCGCTGCTCCCCCGACGGGAAAATGGAGCCCCCCCCCAGAAGTTTGGGGTTTATCCTTTTTTTTCCTCTTTTTTATTTTTTATATACAGTGGGGCCCCTTTTTCGGAAGTTTCACCTTTGGCCCGTTTATCAGCGAGTTCAAATTTGATGAGGTTAAAGTTGTTGGGTGTGGATCAATAAAAAACAGATGCGGGTGATAGTTTTCCATGGCAAAAATTTTTTGGAAAAAAAAAGGGGAAGGGGCCGCAGATTTGTCAAACAATCCCCTCAACCAGGGGAGGCGGTGTTTTTGGGCCAGCAAAGGCTGGTTTGACAGTTCCCCAACGGGGGTGTCTAGTCCCCCGCTGGTCCTGGGGGGAAAAAACCAAGAAGGGGTAACCCCCAGAGAGGGACTTGTTACCGGGAAGCCCTTTTTTGGGGGGTTTTCCCCTTCCCCAACCACTAACACCCTGCCCTGTCTTTTCACCCCTTTTTCCAGATCCTGCAACTTTTTTAAAAAGGTAAAAAAAATATATATTTAGGGGGGTGGGGTTTAAAAAAAGGTCCCCAAACTCGCCCTTTATGTAAGTTTATTTTTTTTCTTTTGTAAGTGTATTTTTTTGGGGGCTAAAAGGACTAGTCATTTTAAATTTTTCCCATGGGGGGGAAAATTTTTTGGGGTTTTTTCACTTTAAAAAAATTTTGAACGAAAATATGTTAAATACCACTGTATATTGTTTTTTTTTATTTAGTATGTGAATATTTTTTTTGGGGAAAAAATTAATTTTTTTTTTATTTCTTATGGGAAATAAGGGTTTATAAAATTTTGGGGTTTAAAAAAAAAGTCCCGGGGAAAGGGTTTTTTCTCTTTTTAATTTGGGACTTTAAAAATCACCTTTTGGGGACATTAAATGTCATATTTTTTTTTAATATAGACATTTTCATTAATCCATCTATGATGTTTTCAAAAAATTTTTTAAAAAAACGTTACAAAAAATATATATACATTTTAAAAATGCTGTTTATATGCATGGTGTTGGGGCAGAGGGAAACATTACTTTAAAACTAATAATAATTCACCTTTGGGGGATTAAATGTCTTATTTTTTTTTAATATAGACATTTTCATTAATTCATCTATGATATTTTCTTCAAAAATATATAAACATGATACCAACCCCCGAATAAAAATTGCAAATATGAGTTTTTTTTCTGTTGCAACCCCCGAACAAGGTAATTTTGGGGGTTGAGGGCCATTTTTGGGGGGTGCACGTCCCGTATTACTGGGCTGCAGCGGGTGTGACGTCACCATAGTTTATGTCAGGGAGGGGGAAACCCGGCATAAAAATCGTTAATCCGACTTGGGCTGGGGTAACGTGACTTCCCCGCTTTTTCTACTCAGTTTCCTGCAGTATGGTCCCCGACGGGGCTGGGGAAAGTGGCTACTACTGAGCTGTGGATGGCATAAGTATTCCCTTTTTAAACCCAGCTTTTTTGGGCTCAGTTCCTTCAGCTGGTGGCCACGACATTACACGGAGGGGTTTTTGTGATAGTCATTTAGTTGTGCCCCCGTTAAAAAAGGGAAATTAACAGGGAAAACATTCCCTTCCCCAAAAAAGGGGTTTGAAAAAAGGGGGTGTTATGGAAAAAAAAAGGGTGTCTTGTGGGGACACGGAAGAGAAGGTGGTCAGGGACACGGAGGGGGTCAAGGGCAGAAAAATGCGTGGGGACACGGGAGAAAGTGTCCTAAAAAGGGAAAAGGGTGTCTATGCAGACACGGAGACGGGGGCGTGCCCCGGGAAAAGAAAAGAGTGCCTAAGGGCACGTTGTTGGTGGGGGTCATGATACGTGGCTTGTCACTAAAAAAGTCTTTGTGACACTGTTCGGTCTTGTGGACACTGTGTCTTGTGTGACACTGTTAGGGGTTTTTCTTGTGTGACACTGTTACATTTTTTTGTCTTGTGTGACACTGTTCGGTTTGTTTTTGGGGACACTGTTTCGGTTTGTGTCCCCCTGTGACACTTTAGGTTTTGTCTTGTGTGACACTGTTATGGTTTGGTCTTTGTGTGACACTTTTAAAAATGTGTCTTTGTGACACTGTTATGTTTTGTGTAATACTGTTTAAGTGTCTGGTATTAGTATGTCGTGTGACATTAAATTATAGTCGTACAAATTCAACAATGCTTATTGTTAACTTATAGTACAAATATTACACTTATCTTAAATTGTACAAAAATCATGCTTATGCTTTTTTTTTATATGTACAGAGAGTGTAGAAATTTTTACAGTGGTCCCCTCGACTTACGATGGCCCCCCCAAATCACCCTTGTATGTAAGTTTTTTTTAAAAAAAGTTTTTTAAGTGAAATTTTGGGGGGGGCTAAAAGGTGTCTATTTTCAAATTTTTTAAAAATAAATTTTTTTGGTAATACACTTCAGCTTTCCCTGGAATGAAAAAAAATCGTGTTTAAATGTATAAAGTTTTACTAGAAAAAGAAATATATTTTTTTAAACTTTTTATATTTTTTTTTTTCCCCACAAAAACCCTTTATTATTTTATTACGTTTTTTTGTGTTGGTTATGAGAGCAGTTTCCCCCTTTGAATAACAGGCCAGTTTGGGGGTTTTTCCCTAGCTCTCGTAATTAATTTGTTATTTTCCAAAAGACTGTAGAAGTTTTGGGGCCAATTCATTTTCCTTGTCAAACCCCGTGGGATAACTGTGAAAAATTTTCCTTTCATATCCCTTTACTTTTTTAGGGTTTATTCCGCCCTTGGGGGTTTTAAAACGCTTTTTTTTTTATGATAATAATAATAATAATACTATCATTAACTCAAAAAAAATGTTGCATGAGAATGGGAGTGTTGCTGTTTGTTTATTTTGTCCCTTTTTGGGGCCAACTTGTAAAAAAATGTAAAATTTTGTATTGTGAGGTAATTTTTATTATAAAAAAAAAAAAAATTTTTTATAAACCCCAAACCTTACAAACTTTTGGGAAAGAACCAAAATTGGACACGTTTTAAAATTTATTCCCCCCCCCGGGTGATCGCCCCTACCTGTTCAGTTTTTTTTTTTCCCCTTGTCAAACTCTGTATCTCGTTTTTCTCTCTTTTTCTCTTTCGTTAACTAGTTGGCTTTCATTGATTTGGGCGCTTAGTTGTGAAAAAAAAGGAGTCAATAAGTCTTTTTCTTTAAGTCCAAGTTAGAAATGTTTAAAAATCTGAACTTTACTTTTTTATCTGGTTTTCCCCGCATATTCTGCTTTTTGATAATCTATGTAACTGTATTTGTGTATACCTGAATAAACTTCTAAAAGGTATATGGATTTCCCGAGAAAAACCCTCAAATACAGTTTTTTATAGCTCATATGTGTAGAAAACCCCCGGAAAACCCCAAAAAGTGTCAGCTAACACTTGCTGGAGCTAATGCTGCGGGGGGTTGCAAGTTAAAACCTATGAAAATTTTATCCTCCGAAATCCTGGGGGCCCAAAAAAACTATGAAAAAAAGGGAGCCTCCTGTTTTTTAAATCCAATTAAAAAAAATTTTTTCTATATATATCCTTTATAGTATAATAACATATAACTCCTACAGTAAAAAATATTAAGGTATTAAATGGACCCCAAGGGGAAAAAAGTCACCTTTTCTGATTTTTTTTGGGGTTTTCCCCAGGCTACACATATCTGCTATGTTTTTTTAAATTTTTGCAGGGTCCCCCCCTAATTTTAATTAACCGGTTCCATAAGAAATAATGTAAAAAAAATTTTAACCCTTTCCCCCCAAAAAAAAATTCACATACTAAATAATAAAAAAAAAATTTATATAACATTTACTTACCTTTATTTTAAAAAATTGCAAGGGGGCTGGAAGATAGGGGGGTGACAGGGGGTGTTAGTGGTTGGAAGGGGAAAAAAACCCCCCCAAAAAGACTTTGGAAAAGTCCTTATCTGGGGTTCTTCCCTTTTTTTTTTTTTAATGCCCTGGGGCGGGGTCACTGGATCCCTCCTTGAAATAACTGTCCACAGTCCTCTGTTTCCCCGTGACTCTTTTTAAAACTTTTGAAGGGAACATGGCTCTGTCACTGAAATCCCCGAACTCACTATTTCCCCTTAACACCCAAAAGGCGCTGCATCATCCCCCCCCCCCCGACCACCCCCGGCAAAACGTCCAAAACTTTTCTGACTCTCCTCCCCCCTCAACCACTCCCCCCAAAAGGCGGGAAAAAAACAACACCAATCTGACTGAATCTACCTCAAACCACACTGCCTTCATAGGGTTTTGGGAAACCCTCTGAAATGATCTAGGGATGACAAATGATCCTGTCCTCTTAAGACATACATCACCACCCCCAACTGGGAAAAAAATGAATCTTCGTACAACACTATCTAAGCAGAAACTGTTGCCACCTTGAAACAAGATCCCCTTTTTTTTAAGCAGAAGTTTACATCAGCTGGAATGTCTGATTTTTGGGAAAAACCCTCCCAATCAGTCATAGCCAGCCATACGACCCAAAAAACATCCCTCAAAAAGGTTGAAGATGCTGTTAAGGACGGGGAAAACCAACATGGATACCCGCTGACTGAATATTTTATAACCAAGAAGATAAAACTGAGCAAATGTTATCAACTC
Source organism: Cherax destructor (assembly GCA_009830355.1). NCBI lineage: Eukaryota > Metazoa > Arthropoda > Malacostraca > Decapoda > Parastacidae > Cherax > Cherax destructor. The sequence goes on from WNWK01038893.1 coordinate 16,824, forward strand.
GGTAATAATTACAGTGCACTCTTTCCAAGTGGTATAAACCATACCAACTGCAAAGATGCTACTCTTCAGACCCTAAAAAACCACTTTAAAAGTGTACCAGCATCAAAGATAACAGAATCACGATTACTTGGCAACCAGGGTGAAAACAGAGTGTTATGCTTAGATTTCCAAAGAAAGACATGAAAAACCCATCTAATAAAGTCATCAATTTCAAAAAGTCTTTTTGTAAATGAGTGTCTCACAAAAAAAGTCAGAACCCTCTATACAGAGTAAGAAAACTTAAAAGTGAGAATAAAAAAAATCCCCAATTTCCCACGGGGTGGGAAATCTAATTTGGAAAACAAATGTAGGGTGTTTCTATATCCGAATTAAAATGAACTGTCCAACTTCCAAGATGCTAACCACGAGACTGATCAACCTCAAAGACCAACCTTGGGCTCGTTAGTGCAAAAATTGTTCCATAACTCACCTTATCTTAAATTTCTCCAAATTTGATTGATGTTATGTAGTTAAATTCATAATTTTCTAATAATTGCTACCTCATATCTTAAATTTTCACAAATTTTGATTGTGTGACTTATTTGTATTTTTATCGTGGTACCTCGGGTTTAAAGATGGTCCCAAAATCCCTTTATGAAGTTTATTTTTTAAATGCTTTTGTAAGTATATTTTGGGGTCTAAAGGTAGTCTATTTTTTCATTATTCCTTTTTGAGGATAAATTGTTTGGGAATGGCACTTTAAAGGGTTCTGGGCGAAAAAAAATGTTAACCGAGGGTAACTGTATATCTTTTTTTTTATTTGTAACCATCTGTTTTTTTTTCTTAATACATTACCCTTACATTTAAACTACCTTTTAGAAGTTTATTTTTTTAAATTTTTTTAAA
>WNWK01038894.1:0-17707 GCA_009830355.1 Cherax destructor
GTTCTCAGTCCCATGCTATTTAAATGTTCTGATTATTTCTTTTAAATGCCCCTATCTGCCTCCCCCAAACATATAACTATAAGCTATGCATGACATCATGATCCATAAAACGGCATAAGAAGATAAAAACCCCGTTCTCAATGAAGTTCAAGCAACGAGGGGGCCCCCTAATATCTTCTAAAACAAAAAAAAGACAAGCAAACAACACCCCCACCCATTGTTTGCAGCTACGTTAAATCACAGATTTTTGGGGAAATGTCCCTCAAGTAAATCGCTACACCTCAACTAAATAAAAATACAAAGATAGACTAAATGCCCCCAGAGTGTTGCGGGGAAACCCCCCAAACCTGGTGCTAATGTTGGGGCTCCCCCCAACCATGGTGCTAATGTTGCTGGAAAAACCCCCCCAACCCCTTTGGGTTTTTCCCAATTTTCTGGCAAAACCCCCAAACCCGGGGGCAATTTTTTAAAAAAAACCCCCAAAACCATGGTGCTAATGTTGTGGCTGCAACCCCAACCATGGTGCTAATGTGAGAATGATGTACATAGCCTAGTTAGGCCCTTAACTGTTTAAAGGTAAATAATTTCACCTGTTTGCAATTTTTTTGTTTAAAAAATTTCTTTCGTTGTCCACTGCATTGTTCAGGATGTGATAAAAAAACTTTGAAGACGAGCCGGTGCCCCGGGGTATGATAGCATCCTCTGGCTTCGGCCATACTTATCTGGGGTCTGGTTCCGTAAAAAGTACTGTGGACTCCGGATAAACAGGTTCGAGTCCTGCTGATAAATACCCAATACTTTGGGCCCAAGAAATAATAATCCAGGGGTTTTGGACGGGACTCCATTTTTTCCCCTTCCCCTTTTTCCCCCTTCCCCAGCGATGTGACGCCCCCCTTTCCATCTCTGATCTTCAAAAAAAGAGGAATTTGGTTTTTCACAACATGATGTTTCCTACCCGATTTATCAGATTAGGTGCCTCATACTCCCTATGTTAATGAAACAGGGTTTAAAAAACTAAATTATTTTAGGCTTATAAGTTTACAGACGAAAATATAAATACTAAGAAGATATAAATTCATTCCATTAGGATACAAAACCCCATTTTTCCAAAAAAAACAAAACTATAAATCATCTTTAAAAAATCATTTTTTTATTGAAAAAAAACAATTAAGCAAAACTAAAGTGAGATTTGAGTTCAGCCCCCAAAAATTTAGTGTATTTATAAAAGTCTTTTTTAAACGTAAAAAAAAACCCCGTTGATTTGAAATCATTGTGACGTTTAATTCTAAAATTTGGGTTTTTTTAAAAAAATTGCTAAGGGGGGGGGTGACCAAAAAAATTTTCACTGATCCCCATTGAATTACTGTCTAGACAGAAGCTGGTTGACATCACTGCTCAACAGCCTTGCAACATCCTGATCTCTTTTTCCCCAAAGAAAATGCACTGTATTTTCCACTTCCTGCAATCAAGCCCAAGGGGGTTTTCCCCGTCCCTTAAAAACTTCTTTATTATTTACATTTATATTTCTGGAAAATTTTAAAACTGGTGAAAAACTATTCAAAGTTTTGAAACTTGATTGATTACTTTTTATATTTTAAAAATTTGTCCCATGAATTTATAACATTGGATATGCTGCTGTATCACCTGCTGCCCTTGCGGGGGACAGTGAGGGCTACCTTGTTCGGGACAGGGGAAGGAGGGCCCCTTGCTTTGGGGACGGGGAGGGGGCTACCCGGGGACAGTGAGGGGGCTTTTTTAAGGGGCATTGGGGGGTGGAGAGGCTACCTTGCGGGGGACAGTGAGGGGTCCCTTTTCTGGGTTAAAATGAGAGGCTCCTTGCGGGGGACAGGGGGGTCCCCTTTCGGGGGACAGGAGGGGCCCCTTTCTGGGTACAGTGAGAGGCTACCTTTCTGGGTACAGTGAGGGCTACCTTGTTTGGGCATGGGGGCTCCCTTTTCGGGTTTAGGGGAGGCTCCCTTTTCTGGGTCAGTGAGAGGCTACCTTGCGGGCAGGAGGCTCCCTTTTCTGGGTCAGTGAAACTCCTTTTCGGGACAGTGAGGGGCCCTTTTCTGGGTCAGTGAGGGCTCCCCCTTTTTGGGGAAGTAAGGGCTCCCCCGCTGGGTACAGGAGGGGTACCTTGCTGGGTACAGGAGAGGCTACCTTGCTGGGTACAGTAAAGGGGCCCCCTTTGGGTACAGTAAAGGGGGCCCCTTGCTGGGAAAAACATTTTGGGAGGGAGGCTACCTTGGGGGTACAGGGGAAAAGGGGTCCCCTTCTGGGTACGGGAGGCTCCTTGCGGGGGAAGGAGAGGCTCCCGGGGGGGGAGGCCTTTTCTGGGTCGAAGGCTCCCTTTTTTGGGGGACAGGGGAAAGGTACCTTGCTGGGTACATGAGAAGGGTACCTTGCTGGGGACATGAGGTACCCTTTTTGGGTACAGAGGCTCCCTTTTTTGGGACAGGAGGGCCCCCTTGCTGGGGCGGGGGGGCCCTTTCTGGGTACAGTGAGGGGGCTACCTTGTGGGTGTGAGGGGTACCTTGCTGGGAAAAATGAGGCTCCCCTTTTGGGTACAGGAAGGCTCCTTGCTGGGACGGGGAGAGGCTACCTTGCGGGGGAATAAAAGGCTCCCCTTTGGGTGGGTACAGTGAGAGGTTTTCTGGGTCAGAGGGGTCCCCGGTGGGGACATGAGAGGCTACCTTGTTTTTTGGGATTTAGGCTACCTTGCGGGGGGCGTAAGGCACCCTTTTGGGTAAAAGAGGCTACCCTGGGTACAGTGAGAGGTACCTTCTTTGGGGAAGGAGGGGCTACCCTTTCTGGGTACACTGAAGGTTCCCCTTGGGTGGGTACAGTGAGAGGCAAAAATTTCGGGGGACAGGAGGCTACCTTGCTGGGACATGAAGGCTCCCCGGGTGGGTACATGAGACTATTTTTTTGGGAAAAAAAGGGGGCCTTGCGGGGACAGTGAGAGGCTACCTTGCTGGGTACAGTAAAATTTTCTGGGTACAGTGAGAGGCTACCTTTTGGGTACAGGAGGGCCCTTAAAATGAGAAAAACTTAAATTTTTTAAAAAAGTTAGAGTTTTCTTTGCGGGTTTTTCCCTGAGAACCCAAAAATTTTTTATAAAAAGGAAAAAATCCTTTTCTGGAATTTTGGGAAAAACCCCCCTTGCCCCGGGAAATAAGGGTCCCTTTAACCTTTTTTAACAACCGTTTTTCTTTAACTTTAAATTTTCCTTTTAAAAATTTCAAAATGTTTTTTAACCCCTAAAAGTTAAACCCCCTTTCCTTTTTTTTAAAAAAATTTTTTGAAGGGAAAAAAAAATCTTATAAATAATTTTTTCTTTTGGGAAGGAAAAACAAATTAAAACTTTTCTTTTGGTTTTTGGGTTTCCCTTTTCATTTTTAAAAACACCCTTTAAAAACCCGAAAAAATTTTAAAATTTTCTTCCTATTAATGATAAAAAATTTTTAAAATTTTAAAATTAAAAGAAATTTCAATAAAAAAGATTATTAAAAATTCCCCTTTTTTCCTTTTGGGGAAAAAAATTTAAAAAAAAAAAAAAAAAAATTTTTAGCTTCAAAAAAAAGCTAAATCAGTCCCCCTTTTTTTTTCCCCCCCAAAAACTTTTCAGGACATGACACTGTATTTCTAAAAAAAAAAAAAAATAGGGATCAAAAAACATTAGCAACATGAATTAAATTATTATAAAAAAATCACTAAAAAAGTGAGGCGGCCTCCGCGGTCCGGGGTGTTCCAACATTTTGGGGGAAACCCCAGCGTTGATGGTGCAGATGACAACAAGCACACCATCCCCCCCGCATCACCAGTGTTTGTAGCACGTCAGTGTAAAAGTTTTTTCCCCTTGGGTTACTTATATTACCCCCCCCTCATAATATATCAGTGTATATAACGCATTTCGCATCTCTCTCAGGTCAGAATTATGTGTTGAACATTAACATATAAAAAGCAAGTAATCTTTGCTTATACATTTTGTGTAGATTAAATTACAATTTCCATCAGAATTCCGTATTTTCCACTTATTATTGTCATACTTACAATTGTAATGTAGAATGTACATATGAGGCCCATGCAGACCGTGGATACCCACGTAGCGAGGCCAGTGACTGTTGATAAGGCCAAAGTAGGAGCATATAGGCATATGCCCATGTAGACAAGTTATTGAGCAACATACACAAAGTTGCTAACGTCCTCAGCAGCCGCGATCCAAACCTCACTTGCATATACTGTAGTATATCCCAGACACTATATTCAGATGGGTATACACAGTACTCAGGAAAGATTCACAGCTCAGCAACTATTATTAAAAAGATGGGTTAATACAAAAAAGAAAAACTCAGGAAAGATTCACAGCTCAGCAACTATATTCAGATGGGTATACACAGTACTCAGGAAAGATTCACAGCTCAGCAACTATATTCAGATGGGTATACAATACCAGAAGATTCACAGCTCAGCAATATATCAGATGGATAAGATCAAGTTTCACAGTTCTTCTACTAAAAATATAGCATAAGACAAACTCAAAAATAATCATCGATGAGGCAACTGACCTCATTGATTGAGACGAGTTTGAGTTGGTAAAACGTTGGTATCATGACTTGACTCACGAAGAGACAACCCGGGAGGAAGCCCACTAGCGTCATTGTAAGTTGTGTGCCGAAGAAATACATCTCCGTTGGGTTACCTGAGTGAGGTATTAGTGTTAATAGGTTATGTAATATATCCCAAGGAGTGGAACCAGAAAAGTGAAGGTCGCCAGGGACATACTCTCACCCCAAGGGATGCTAACTTTCCCGCAATTCCCCGCCTATGACGTGTCTGCCCGTCGGTATCGTCGGGAATTCCTGGAAGGTTAACATCCTTGGGGTGAAATGCTTCGACCTTAATTTCTCAGTTTCCGTTCCTAGGGGTATCCTATAATATATAACTAACAGTAGGTAGCCCATTCAGTTATAGCTGCATCAGGGTACCGTACGGGTAAAGGTGCCCAAATTTAAGTGATTGCAACTAGTTTTAGGTCTAGACGGGGGGGAATCTATCACCACTGAGATTCTAGTGACGCAAGATCCTCAGGGGTTCATAAAATTTCTCAGAATATACTAGCGCAGGTGACTGCAACTTTCATACATATCAACATACACGAGTCTCCCAGGATAACCCAGGAGTGTCAGGGTTGGGGCTTGACCCTACGGAGGTCCTAGTGATGGCAGACATTTAGTGTCAATAATGTCATAATTATCTGTAGGTCATGTATTATAAAGGTAACAACCAGTATGATTGTTGGTAGGTGTGCATCCTGTGACTCCTTCATATTCGTATTCCTCCATACCTCTCTCTTTGAATAATTAGTTTAAACTGCACCTAGGAGAATGAAGAAGAACATAAGAAAGAAGGAACACTGCAGCAGGCCTACTGGCCATGCGAGGCAGGTCCAATTCTCCCAACGGCTTATGCCAATGCCTTAAACTAGTCAAGTCAGTCACATTCACTTAAGGGAGGAGCACGGCATCTGACCTAGTAGCACAAGCTAGTCAGGTCCAACTCACATCCACCTACACCCACTCATGTATTTATCTAACCTATTTTTAAAACTACACAATGTCATAGCTTCTATGACGGTACTCGGGAGTTTGTTCCACTCATCCACAACTCTATTACCAAACCAGTGCTTTCCTATATCCTTCCTGAATCTGAATTTTTCCAACTTAAAACCATTGCAGCGAGTGCTGTCTATGCTAAATATTTTTAACACGCTATTTACGGGTTATTAATTCCTGTTTTTCATTTATACATTTCAATCATATCCCCCCTAATTCTACGCCTTTCTAGAGAGTGCAGATTCAAGGCCATCAGTCTATCCTCATAGGGAAGATTTCTGATACATGGGATCAACTTTGTCATCCTCCTCTGTACGTTTACCAGTGGAAAAATAAACACTTAAGCAGTATAATGTGATCCTTTATTGACAACGTTTCTCCCACACAGTGGGCTTTATCAAGTCACAAACAGATCTACCTGGATAAAAGGTACGTGAGTATATATAGGATGGAGTCAGGTGCAGAATCTGCATGTGACGATCTTCCGAGTAGGGTGATAGAGTCTAGAACCTTGAGTAAACTCTATCACCCTACTCGAAGATCGTCATTTGCAGCATTCTCCACCTGACATAAGAACATAAGAAAGGAGGAACACTGCAGCAGGCCTGTTGGCCCATACTAGGCAAGGGCCTTCACAATCCGTCCCACTAACAGAATATTTGCTCAACCCAATTTTCAATAACCCTACTAGGCAGACTTCCACTCATCAACTACCATATTTCCAAGCATTTCCAGCATTTTCCACCTGCTTCCATCCTATATATACTCACGTACCTTTTACCCAGGTAGATCTGTTTGTGACTTGATAAAGCCCACTGCGTGGGCGAAACGTCGTCAATAAAGGATTACATTACAAGAACATAAGAACATAAGAAAGGAGGAACACTGCAGCAGGCCTGTTGCCCCATACTAGGCAGGTCCTTCACAATCCGTCCCACTAACAGAACACTTGCTCAACCCAATTTTCAATGCTACCCATGAAATAAGCTTTGACAATTCCATTCACTCATGTGTGAGTCCCACTCAAATCCAACCCCTCTCACTCATGAATTAATCCAACCTAAATTTGAAAGTGGTGGACCTGACTTAACTCAGTGGTGGACCTGACTTAACTCAGTGAAGACGTGTCTTGTGTGCTCTCTGTGAATCTGAAGATGTCCTCTCTTGAGCTACTCTACCAGCAGCTGAAGGAAGAACTGAGGGTAGCTAAGCTTGAGATACAGCGACTGACTGAGGAAAACAAGAGGATTCGTAGTAATCCTCCTGTTGAGAATCCTCAAACCAAGAAAGGAACCTGGACAGTGGCTAAAACGCATGGGACAAAGTTAAGGATCAAGAGGACGGGTGGAGAGGTAGAAACAACGAAGACCCAGAAGAATGTTGTGGAAACATCGAACCCATTCTCCGTGCTACCCGATGAATGTGAGTCGACTTCTGGGAGCATCACGACGAACGACACCAAGGAAGGTAAAAACATTGTTGTTGTTGGGGACAGTCAGGTTAGGTACATGGATAGGGCTTTCTGTTTAATTGATAGGAGTAGGAGACAGAGGGTTTGCTTTCCTGGGGCTGGGATGGAGGATATTGTTAGCCGTCTGGACGACATCATGAGAGGTAATGGGAGCAATCCTATTATCTGTCTCAGTGCTGGAGGCAACGATGTTGGCAGACGTAGGAGTGAGGACCTGACTAGCAGGTTTAGGTCAGCAATAGACATAATTAGGAAGAAGGGTGGGAACCCTGTCATATGTGGTATTTTGCCAAGGAGAGGAGTTGGAAATGAATGGCTGTCCAGGGCAATTGGTGTCAATTGCTGGCTGGACAAATACTGTAAGGAAAATTCAGTAACATTCATTGACAACTGGGACCGCTTCTATGGCAGAAATGACATGTATGCCAGGGATGGGGTTCACTTATCCAGGTCTGGGGTGGGGGCACTGGCAACTGCAGTGGAGGGAGCTGTTAGGGCTTTAAACTAGAAATAGTTAGTGGTATGGGTTTTGGGGAGAAAACAGAGAAGTCCCAGTGTAGTAATATTATAAGTTCTAGGAGAACTAGTAATAGGCAGAATAAGGTGGATAGTGGAAAGCTAATGACACTAGATGACAAGGACAGTAATAGGTATAGTGGAAAAACAGAGATGAGCAGGAAGGGTAAAGAGAAAGGAGGGTCTTTAAATATATATTACACCAATAGTCGTAGTGCTAGGAATAAGATGGACGAGTTCAGATTAGTTGCAAGTACGGGTAATATTGATGTTTTGCAATAACTGAGACATGGTTTAATATGAAAAATCGGGACTTGCCTGCCGAATGTCACATTCAGGGTTTTAAATTGTTCCAAGTAGACAGAAGTATCGGGAAGGGGGGTGGGGTGGCACTCTATGTCCGTGATCATTTAAATTGTTGCATAAAAGCGGGTATAAAGTCTGAATTAACACATACAGAGTCTGTCTGGATCAGAATTTTCCCCCCAAAACCCATACCACTAACTATTTCTAGTTTAAAGCCCTAACAGCTCCCTCCACTGCAGTTGCCAGTGCCCCCACCCCAGACCTGGATAAGTGAACCCCATCCCTGGCATACATGTCATTTCTGCCATAGAAGCGGTCCCAGTTGTCAATGAATGTTACTGAATTTTCCTTACAGTATTTGTCCAGCCAGCGTGATTTACCGTCCTCCAAACTTAGATAGGGAACAAGGGAGACTACTTTGGGAGGAAATTGTTAAGGCCACAAGGCACGATAACGTAGTAATTCTAGGGGACTTTAACTTTAGTCAGATTGATTGGAATTTCTTGACAGGGAATTTAGAATCTAACGACTTTTTAGAAGTAGTTCAGGATTGCTTTTTGAAGCAGTTTGTAACAGAACCTACAAGGGGAAATAACCTACTTGACTTGGTTCTGGCAAGCAAGGAAACCCTTGTTAATAATTTAGAAATTACAGAGGAACTCGGCTCAAGCGACCACAAGTCAATTACCTTTAGCATTGAATGGATGTATGATAGTAGGGATAATTCAGTAACGGTCCCAGATTTTCGCTTAGCAGATTATAATGGACTTAGAGAACACTTATCAACTGTGGACTGGGGTGAAGAAGAGAGGTATCAATATGACAGTTTTCTTAACACTATACAGGCTGCCCAAAGAACATTTATCCCGTATAAAGAAATTAGATCAAGTAGAAATGACCCAAAATGGATGAATAATAGGCTCAAATATCTTTTAGGGCAGAAGAAAGGAATTTATAGGCGCATAAAAGAGGTGAGGGTCATCTTATAAATCAGTATACTGACATTAAGAGGGACGTTAAAAGGGAATAAGAAAAACTAAACGGGACTATGAAATTAAAGTTGCTAGGGATTCAAAAACTAACCCAAAAAGTTTTTTCCAGGTTTATAGAACAAAAGTTAGGGATAAGATAGGTCCCCTTAAAAATAACTTTGGGCATCTTACTGACAAGGAGAATGATATGTGCTCTATTTTTAATAATTATTTTCTCTCGGTTTTCACACAGGAAGACATTAATAATATCCCAGTAATTAATTTTTACAGAGGCCCAGAAGAAGATAAATTATGTAATATCACAGTCACTAGCGAAATGGTTATGAAACAACTAGACCGACTGAAACAAAATAAATCGCAGGGTCCTGATGAGCTTTTTGCAAGGGTTCTTAAGGAATGCAAAATGGAACTCTGTGAACCAATATCTAACATTTTTAATTTATCTCTTCAAACAGGTGTAGTGTCTGATATGTGGAAGATGGCTAATGTAATTCCTATTTTTAAAGCAGGGGACAAGTCACTACCGTCAAATTACCGCCCAATAAGCCTGACCTCAATTGTAGGCAAATTACTAGAGTCAATTATAGCTGATATTATTAGAAGCCATCTAGATAACCATAATTTGATTAATGATATAGCATGGATTCAAGGGCCCAGTCTGTCTTTGTCTCTTCTGTGTGTGTGTGTGTGTTTGTTAGTGACTTATCACAACGTAAACGTCACTTGGTTCTCTGTATGCATATATTTGCAAATAACAATACATATCTGTGTGATGTTCTGCCTATCTAATTTATTAACCTTCTTCAGTAAAGCTTTTGAAGCTGTTGATCACGATAAAGAATTCGATATTGTTTATTTAGACTTTAGTAAGGCTTTTGATAGAGTACCGCACCAGAGACTGTTAAAGAAAGTGGCAGCTCATGGCATTGGGGAAAAGTGCTGTCATGGATCAGTCATGGCTCACCAATAGGAAGCAGAGAGTGTGCATAAATGGGGTTAAATCCGAATGGGGACTTGTAACAAGTGGTGTTCCACAGGGATCAGTCTTAGGCCCATTGTTATTTATAATATATATCAATGACATTGACGAGGGAATTACTAGTGATATGAGCAAATTCGCCGACGACACGAAGATAGGTAGGATAATTGATTCAAACATTGATGTCATAGAACTTCAGGAAGATTTAGACAAACTTAATTCGTGGTCAGAAAAGTGGCAGATGCAGTTCAATGTAGATAAATGCAAGGTTCTGAAGCTCGGGAGTGTCCATAACCCAAGCACTTATAAGTTAAATAACGTAGAACTTAGCCATACAGATTGCGAGAAGGACTTGGGGGTGATGGTAAGCAGCAACCTTAAACCAAGACAGCAATGCCTAAGCGTACGTAATAAGGCAAATAATTACTGGGATTTATATCAAGAATGTTAGCAACAGAAGTCCAGAGGTTATATTACAGCTTTATACATCATTAGTAAGGCCTCACCTAGATTACGCAGCTCAGTTTTGGTCTCCATATTACAGAATGGACATAAATTCGTTAGAAAACATTCAGCGTAGAATGACTAAATTAATACATAGCATTAGAAATCTTCCTTACGAAGAAAGATTGAAGACCCTAAAATTACATTCACTTGTAAGACGTAGAATGAGGGGAGACATGATCGAGGTATACAAGTGGAAAATGGGTATTAACAAAGGGGATATAAATAAGGTCTTGAGGATATCTCTCCAAGAGAGAACCCGCAATAATGGATTCAAGTTAGATAAGTTTAGATTTAGAAAGGATATAGGAAAGTATTGGTTTGGAAATAGGGTAGTTGATGAGTGGAACAGTCTGCCTAGTAAGGTTATTTTCTGACCACGAATTAAGTTTGTCTAAATCTTCCTGAAGTTCTATGACATCTATGTTTGAATCAATTATCCTACCTATCTTCGTGTCGTCGGCGAATTTGCTCATATCACTAGTAATTCCCTCGTCAAGGTCATTGATATATATTATAAATAACAACGGGCCTAAGACTGATCCCTGTGGAACACCACTTGTTACAAGTCCCCATTCGGATTTAACCCCATTTATGCACACTCTCTGCTTCCTATTGGTGAGCCATGACTCGATCCATGACAGCACTTTTCCCTCAATGCCATGAGTTGCCACTTTCTTTAACAGTCTCTGGTGCGGTACTCTATCAAAAGCCTTACTAAAGTCTAAATAAACAATATCGAATTCTTTATCGTGATCAACAGCTTCAAAAGCTTTACTGAAGAAGGTTAATAAATTAGATAGGCAGGAACGGCCCCTCGTGAATCCATGCTGAGTATCATTAATCAAATTATGGTTATCTAGATGGCTTCTAATAATATCAGCTATAATTGACTCTAGTAATTTGCCTACAATTGAGGTCAGGCTTATTGGGCGGTAATTTGACGGTAGTGACTTGTCCCCTGCTTTAAAAATAGGAATTACATTAGCCATCTTCCACATATCAGACACGACACCTGTTTGAAGAGTTAAATTAAAAATGTTAGATATTGGTTCACAGAGTTCCATTTTGCATTCCTTAAGAACCCTTGCAAAAAGCTCATCAGGACCCGGCGATTTATTTTGTTTCAGTCGGTCTAGTTGTTTCATAACCATTTCGCTTAGTGTTTATTTTTCCAGTGTGTCGGTATTTTATACGATTTATTTCTAACGTTTTCCAGTGCATATATATCCATTCTTTAATATGGTGACCAAAACTGTGCAGCATAGTCTAAATGAGGCCTAACCAAGGATATATGGAGTTGAAGAACAACCTGAAGTGTTCTATTATTTATACTTCTCGATATGAAGCCAAGGATTTATTAGCTTTATTGCGAACACTTATGCATTGTTGTCTTGGTTTCAGATTACTGCTAACCAGAACTCCTAAATCCTTTTCGCAATCACTAGTATTAAGATCTACATTATTCAGTTTATATGTGGCATGGTTATTGTCCTGCCCAACATTTAGAACTTTGCATTTGTCTACATTAAACTGCATCTGCCACTTCTCCGACCACTGCATCAGTCTATTCAAATCATCCTGGAGTGCTCTAATGTCCTCATTAGAATGAATTGGACGCCTATTTTGGTGTCATCAGCAAATTTGCTTATGTTGCTATTTATTCCCTCATCTATGTCGTTTATGTAAATTGTATACAACAGGGGGCCCAAAACTGACCCCTGTGGGACACCGGTTGAGACGATCCCCCATTCTGATTTCTCCCCATTTATGCAAACTCTCTGCCGCCTATTTGTCAACCATGCCTCTACCCAGGAAAAAAAATATCCTCCTATTCCGTGTGCCTTAAGCTTCCTCAACAGCCTCTGATGTGAAACTCTATCAAAAGCCTTACTGAAGTCCATATACACAATATCATATTCAATACCATGATCTATCTCCTCAAACACCTTAGTGAAGAAAGTTAATAAATTCGTAACACTGGAACCCCCTTTTGTAAAAGCGTGTTGAGATTCATTAATCAATTTATGCCTTTCAAGATGGCTACGAATTGCCTCGGCAATTATTGATTCCATGAATTTATCAACTATGGAGGTAAGACGTATTGGTCTATAGTTCTAAGCTAAGGACCTGTCCCCTGCCTTGTAAATAGGTATTACATTTGCCATTTTCCACTTGTCTGGCACTATGCCAGTTTGTAGTGATATATTGAAAAGATTAGCCAAAGGTATGCTAAGTTCCTATCTACATTCCTTTAAAACTCTCGCAAACAGTTCATCAGGGCCTGGGAATTTGTTAGGTATTAATTTCTCTATTTGTCTGAGGACCATGTCACTAGTTACCCCAATAGTGCATAGTTTATTACCGTCCTGTTCTACATAATTTATTATTTCTGGAATTTCTCTAGTATCTTCCTGAGTTAAAACTGAGAGGAAGTAGGCATTAAGTTGTGGTCTATCTTAAGTTGTGGTCTATCTTAAGTTGTGGTCTATCTTAAGTTGTGGTCTATCTTAAGTTGTGGTCTATCTTAAGTTGTGGTCTATCTTAAGTTGTGGTCTATCTTAAGTTCAGGTCTATCTTAAGTTCTGGTCTATCTTAAGTTCTGGTCTATCTTAAGTACTAGTCTATCTTAAGTACTGGTATATCTTAAGTACTGGTCTGTCTTAATTAAGTACTGGTCTATCTTAAGTACTGGTCTATCTTAAGTACTGGTCTATCTTAAGTACTGATCTATCTTAAGTACTGGTCTATCTTAAGTACTGGTCTATCTTAAGCGTTGGTCTATCTTAAGAGTTGGTCTATCTTAAGAGTTGGTCTATCTTAAATGGAAGTGTTTTTTTTATTCACTTGGGGTCGTGTAGGTCCAAATTTGCCGGGTTTTGTAGAACAATTATATCAAACTCAATTATATTTGTGAGCACAAAATCAAAGATTTTTGTGGTGATTATATAGAATTTAAAATAGAATACAAAAGCAAAACAAACAAAAACCAAAAAAAAACATAAATATTGAAGTTCTTATGTTTAGGTCATTCTTAATTTTCACTCATTTAGAGACTCTTAAATACTGTACGACTTTAAACCATTGACCGAACATTGGTAGGTAGACTCTCTTTGTTTTCCACTAAACTCTTAACATTCTTTTGTTAATAACGACTAATACCATCGACCAATGGTAAGTGCTTGTGCCCTTTGTTCATTATTATATAGACCATTTTTGTACTTGGTTTCCTTGCGATTGATTTAGAATAACTGTTGTGATCAGTTTCAATATTTGAACACTCGTACATGTTACTCAGCACAAGTTTGATATTGTCAACTCATGCCGCAACTTGTTCCAACTCGTTGGATTTTGAGTGTAGGTGTCAAATACTACAGTACATCACTGATCTGGGTTTGTTTTAGGTTGAGGAATAATACCTACTCTTTATTAGAATAATACCTACTCTTTATTAGTCGGGTGATAATCTTGTGATTAATAGGTCATCAATGAATCATGTTTTCTATTCTTAATGAAAACGACGCTATGGAAAATTTAAATCAAATATTCCAAATATTATAAATATTGTTTTGTTATTATAGTGACCTTGTTAGTTAAGCTCTAACACTAACCTATGATAGTTATTGCAGATACCCAGCCTCCGAGAAGAGAGAACGCCACTGGTATGGGAGACATTGATCTGCTTCCTAACAGGAAGTCTTGTGTGGTGCCTTTACCTCGGTTCCTGATGGCACTAATAACTCCAATGCCGACGGATGCCACCAGCATGAGGATGAAGATAGTGTAGTCCACAGGTGTGAATTTTGTTTCCATCAGCTCCTTTTCTGTTGCTACTTCATCCTTCTCCTCCATGTCCTGCATAACATCTTAATTAATGTCCTGCATAACATCGTAATTAATGTCCTGCATAACATCGTAATTATTGTCCTGCATAACATCATAATTAATGTCCTGCATAACATCGTAATTAATGTCCTGCATAACATCAAAATTCATGTTCTGCATAACATTGTAATTAATGTCCTGCATAACATCGTAATTATTGTCCTGCATAACATCGTAATTAATGTCCTGCATAACATCGTAATTATTGTCCTGCATAACATCGAAATTATTGTCCTGCATAACATCGTAATTATTGTCCTGCATAACATCGTAATTATTGTCCTGCATAACATCGTAATTATTGTCCTGCATAACATCGTAATTATTGTCCTGCATAACATCGTAATTATTGTCCTGCATAACATCTTAATTATTGTCCTGCATAACATCGTAATTATTGTCCTGCATAACATCGTAATTATTGTCCTGCATAACATCGTAATTAATGTCCTGCAAAACATCAAATTATTGTCCTGCATAACATCATATTAATGTCTGCATAACATTCCTCTAATTAAATGTCCTGCATAACATCGTAATTAATGTCCTGCATAACATCGTAATAATGTCTGCATAACATCTTAATTAATGTTTTGCATAACATCTATTAATGTCTGCATAACATCTAATTAATGTCCTCATAAATCATAATAATGTCCTGCATAACATCATATTAATGTCCTGCATAACATCTATAATGTCCTGCATAACATCTATAATGTCCTGCATAACATCTATAATGTCCTGCATAACATCTAATAATGTCCTGCATAACATCTAATTAATGTCTCATAAATCTATAATGTCTGCATAACATCTATAGTCCTGCATAACATCTAATTAATGTCCTGCATAACATCTAATTAATGTCCTGCATAACATCTAATTATGTCCTACATAACTATCTACTAATGTCCTGCATAACATATACTAATTAATGTCCTCATAACATTATAATTGTCCTGCATAAATCATATAATGTCCTGCATAATATCGTATAATTCCATATCCTATACACTAATTCCATACTAATATGTCCTGCATAATATCTATTAATGTCTCCATAATATCTATAAGTCCTGCATAAATATCGTATCTAATTATGTCCTACATAATATCTATACTTACTGTCCTGCATAATATCTAATTAATGTCCTCATAACATCTAATATGTCCTCATAACATCTAATAGTCCTGCATAACTATCATACTAATGTCCTGCATAACATCTAATTAATGTCCTGCATAACATCGTAATATGTCTCTCATAAATCTAATAATGTCCTGCATAAATATATATGTCCTGCATAACATCATACTAATTCTCTGCATAACATCATAATAATGTCCTGCATAACATATTGTCTCATAACATTATTGTCCTGCATAAATATCTAATAATGTCCTCATAACATCTAATAATGTCTCATAACATATTACTAGTCCTGCATAACATCATATAATGTCCTGCATAACATCGTATTAATGTCCTGCATAATATCATACTTAATGTCCTCATAACATCTAATTAATGTCCTGCATACATTAACATCATAATTAATGTCTCATAAATCTAGTAATAATGTCCTGCATAACATCTATAATGTCCTGCATAACATCTATAATGTCCCTCATAACTATCTATTAATGTCTCTGCCATAAATCATTAATGTCCTGCATAACATCATAATAATGTCCTGCATAACATCATAATAATGTCTCTACATAACATTCATAATTAATGTCCTCATAACATCGTAATAATGTCCTGCATAAATCATACTAATGTCTCATAACATCGTAACTTAATGTCTCTGCATAACATCTAATATGCCTGCATAACATCATAATATGTCCTGCATAATATCTACTAGTCTGCATAACATCATACTAATGTCCCGCATAAATCTATATGTCCTGCATAAATCATATTAATGTCCTGCATAATATCTATAATGTCCTGCATAAATCATAATTAATGTCCTGCATAAATATAATAATGTCCTGCATAATAATTAATGTCTCATAAATATTCATAGTCCATAACATATCTATTATGTCCTACATAAATCATATAATGTCCTATAACATAACTAAATGTATCTACTCGATAATTATATGTCCTGCATAACATCGTAATAAGTCCTGCATAACATCATAATAATGTCCTCATAACATCTAATTAATGTCTGCATAACATCTAATTAATGTCCTGCATAATCATCTATAATGTCCTGCATAACATCATAATTATGTCCTGCATAACATCGTATAATGTCCTGCATAACATCATAATTATGTCCTCATAACATCATACTAATGTCCTGCATAATCATATACTAATGCCTGCATAAATCTTAACTTAATGTCCTGCATAACATCTATTAATGTCCTGCATAACATCTAATTAATTGTCCTGCATAAATCTAATTAATGTCCTGCATAAATAATACTATGTCCTCATAAATCTATAATGTCCTGCATAACATCTATATGTCCTGCATAAATCTATACTAATGTCCTGCATAACATTATAATGTCTGCATAAATCGAATATGTCCTGCATAACATCTAATTAATGTCTGCATAACATCAATTGTCCTTAATAATGTCCTGCATAACATCATAATTAATGTTCTGCATAACATCGTAATATTCCTGCATAACATCGTACTAATGTCCTGCATAATCATCATATATGTCCATAACATCATACTAATGTCCTGCATAAATTCGATAACTTAATGTCCTGCATAATATCTTAATTAATGTCCTCATAACATCTATTAATGTCCTGCATAACATCTATAATATGTCCTGCATAACATCTAATAATGTCCTGCATAAATCTACTTAATGTCTCATCTATAATTCATACTAAATGTCTGCATAACATCATATAATGTCTCTGCTAACATCATACTAATGTCCTCATAACATCGTAATTAATGTCTCGCATAACATCATATTAATGTCCTGCATAAATCATATTGTCCTGCATAACATCTAATAATGTCTCATAACATCGTATAATGTCCTGCATATCATAGTTGCATAATTATTCTGCATAACATCTAATTAATGCCTCATAATTCCTCATAACTTAAATGTCTCACATAAATTCTATAGTCTCAAATCTCATAACCTAATATTCTGCAATCTCATTAATTCCTCATAATAATGTCCTGCTAATATCATATAATGTCTGCATAACATCATATTAATGTCCTGCATAACATCATAATTAATGTCCTCATAACATCATAATTAATGTCTGCATAACATCATAATTAATGTCCTGCATAACATCGTAATTAATGTCCTACATAACATCATAATTAATGTCCTGCATAACATCATAATTAATGTCCTGCATAACATCGTAATTAATGTCCTCATAACATATAATTAATGTCTGCATAACATTAATTAATGTCCT
>WNWK01038895.1:0-17707 GCA_009830355.1 Cherax destructor
AACAACTGTAAGGCCTTTTCCCTAATTAAGAGAAAACTAAGTGGTGCACCTTTCTTTGTTTTCTGTTCGATCCACTCAAGCAACAAGTTTTCAGTTTTATTTACTTGTTGGGACCTACGTGTCATTCTTTTCATGAGGTCACATTTTGGGTTATTCATTACACAAGCTCGTATATTTGCCTCATTCTTCCTAATCGTACGAACTGACGCTTCATTAAGGCCATAGGCCCTCACTATATCCCTCACACGTGAGCCACTCTTAAGCTTATCTAATATCTCGATTTTCTTTGAAATTCCTAGACTTGAACGCTTAAACTTTTTCTTGTCACTTGCTGGAACACTTGTATGCTTACTGGGTGCCATGATTTCTTGGTATATTTATCAAAATGCAATGAAAATCAGGAAATGAATGTAATAAACACAGCGAGCTTCCCGATACTTATCGTCCTGCACGTGTACGAACCAAACTGAAGGCTGGGAGGATGCGTGGTGGGTGAGGGTGGCGGGGGATGGCACAAGGACTCCCCACTGACTCAATGGTTTAACCCACCGCGGGCGACCGCGCGCTAAAATTTTTCCCTCCTGCTGAACTGAATATCATCTTTACGTCGTGTAAGATGATGATGTGTCGCAAAACTTAAACGTGCAATACCGTAACGTGTAACATAATCTCGTGCTAAATGACGTCCTACTGTATTTCTTATTTATATAAGTGTGAATATTTCTTATTTATAAATTAAAGTGTAAATGTTTCTTATTTATAAATTATACACATTGTTTGTGTGATAGTGGTGGTTGCTTTCTGCTGAAACCGACTACCACCACGGCTTATGGTCAGTGGCCCTATAACCAACAACAACACAAGACACTCCACCAGTTCTTTGATTTGTACTGACATGTTTTATTCATTCTAGAGTTTATATCATGTTTCTATGTTATTAATATTATTTATTATGTCATAATAGATGAATTGTGCTAGATAAATAAGCCGCAGAGTTCATATTAGTGTCGTATTGAAGGGCTATCTTGTCCTGCCTCCAAACAAACTCTCCTGCCTCTCTCATACACCAACAAGAGTCTTCAGTAAAGGTAAAACTGATTCAAATGTTCATTTATCCATTAACATTAGTGCTTTATATTTATTTCTCATTGTTTTCTGTATGTAAAACTATAGTATTCTTGAAAAAAATGAATTTTTGTTGAAAATTTTTGGGTGGAAACGGATTAATTGTATTTACATTATTTCTTATGGGAATAAGGTTTCAAATTACGTATTTTTCGTGTTAAGTAATAGCTCCTGGAATGGATTAATTACGTTAGTCGAGGGACCACTGTATAATATTGTAAGTGCTTTTGTAAGTGTATTTTTTTGGGTCTGAAATGGACTTACCTACTTGACATTATTTCTTAAGGGAGTAAATTCGTTCGGTAAGGGCACTTGAGCAGGCTTCTGGAATGAATTTTGCTCGTTACTCGGGTCCACTGTACAGTGGAGTCGGATTACGGTAAAATCGGTTAGCGATACATTTTTCCGTCAAAATATTGGCTCAGTTTACGATGATCCTCTCGGAATATGCTATTCGTCCCGGATGCGTACGCGTGGCCCAGCTGGGCCCGGGCACTCCACGGAGCGTCAGTGTGCTATTGTTTACAAGTGAGAGCGACCACCACCCACGCATTCATACCAGTATATTGTCATTATTCCACTGTTTTAAGTGCTTGCAACTGCTAAATAAGCCACCATTGGTCCAAAGAAAGCTCCTAGTACCAGCCCTGTGGTAAAGAGGCTGAGAAATACGGTAGAAGTGAAGAAGGAGATAATAGCAAAATATGAAAGTGGAGTGCATATTGCTGAGCTGGCCAGGCTGTATGGCAAAGCCTATTCAACAATCGCTACCATTGTGGCCAAGGGAATACACCTAAAATCAAGGAAGCTGTTGTTGCAAAAGGTGCAAATATGATCATAAAACAGATCGCAAGTGCTGGAAGATGTGGAAAATTTGTTGTTGGTGTGGATCAACGAGAAACAATTGGCAGGAGATAGTGTTACGCAGGCAATAATATGTGAAAAAGCAAGGCAGTTGCATGATGCTCTGTCAAGAAAATGCCTGCAACGAGTGCTGAAGTGAATGAATTTAAAGCCAGCAAAGGCTGGTTTGACAGATTTAAGAAGCATAGTGGCATACATAGTGTTGAGGCATGGTGAGGCAGCCAGTTCTGACAAAAGTGCTTCTGAAAAATATGTTCAGGAATTCAAGGTGTACATAGAGGCTGAACAATTCCAACCCCAACAAGTGTTCATTTGTGACGAAACAGGCCTGTTTTGGAAGAAAATGCCAAACAAGACCTTCATTACACAGGAGGAAAAGGCACTCCCAGGACATAAGCCTATGAAAGACAGGCTAACTCTTATGCTTTGTGCCAACGCCAGTGGTGATTTTAAAGAGAAGCCTTTAGTGGTGTATCATTCTGAAAATCCCCTAGCGTTTAAGAGATGCGGTGTTGCCAAGTCTAATTTGTGTGTGATGTGGAAGTCTAACAATAAGGCATGGGTCACTAGGGACATTTTCCTTGATTGGTTCAATGACGTGTTTGGCCCCAGTGTGAAGAAATATCTCGAGGAAAATAATTTGCCACTTAAGTGCCTCCTGATAATGAACAATGCTCCTTATCATCCTCCAGACTTGACAGAGCACATTGTGGACTTTAAGTTCATCAAAGTGAAGTTCTTGCCCCTAATACCACTCCTCTCCTCCAGCCCATGGACCAGCAGGTCATTTGCAACTTTAAAAAACTCTACACCAAAGCAATGTTTCAAAAGTTCTTTGATGTGACCTTAAAAGACTTTTGGAAAAATCATTTCCATATCCTGCATTGTGTACACCTTATAGGTAAGGCTTGGGAGGGATTAACTACCAGGATTACCACCACTGCCTCTATCAGCACTGCCTCTACTACCACTGCCTCTACCACTGCCTCTCACCACTGTCTCTACCACCACTGCCTCTACCACTGCCTCTATTACCACTGCCTCTACCACTGTCTCAACCACCACTGCCTCTACCACCACTGCCTCAAACACCACTGCCTCTACCACCACTGCCACTCATCACTGTCTCACACTTAATGAACAAACTCCAAACAATTATCATTAAGTGTGAAATGTCTGGATGAGCGTGCAGAGTATTGTTCTCTCGAGTGTAAACAAGGTGGGTCTGGCTCTCCACGCCTGCACGGTGAGGCACCCAAGCGCCTGGGTGGACAGGTGATGAACGCACTTGTTCGAATTGTGATATTTTGTTCGCATGGCGATATCGATTTTCTTGTTCTAATGACGATATGTTCTATTGCCGAGCTGTTCGAATAGTGGGGGTCCACTGTATACTCAACAGACTTATTCCCCTATAATTTTTACACTCTTTTGTCCCCTTTGCCTTTATACAAAGGAACTTACCTGGAGTTAACCTTTAGAGAGTTCCAAGGGTCAACGCCCCCATGGCCCGGTCTGTGACCAGGCCTCATTGTGGATCAGGGCTTGATCAACCAGGCTGTTACTGCTGGCTGCATGCAGTCCAATGTACGAACCACAGCCCGGCTGGTCAGGTACCGACATTAGGTGCCTGTCCAGTGCCTGCTTGAAGACAGCCAGGGGTCTGTTGGTATGCTTGCTCTATGCCAGTCCCTTGGTACCTTACCCTCTTCCATACATTTATTAAATAAAAACACTAACCACTCCAAAACTATATCCCCACCTGCCTTTAACATTTCTATCTTTATCCCTTCAATCCCAGCTGCTTTATCCCCTTTCATTCTACTCACTGCCTCACGAACTTTCCCCACACTCACAACTAGTTCTTCCTCACTCCTATAAGAGGTTATTCCTCCTTGCCCTATACACATAATCACAGCTTCCCTATCTTCATCAACATTTAATAATTCCTCAAAATATTCCCTCCATCTTCCCGATTAATAACTCTCCTCTCCTATTTTTGACTGACAAAGCCATTCTTTCCATAGGCTTTCTCAATTTATTAATCTCACTCCAAAACTTTTTCTTATTTTCAAAAAAATTTGTTGATAACATCTCACCCACGCTCTCATTTGCTCTCTTTTTACACTGCTTTACCACTCTCTTAACCTCTCTTTTTCTCTCCTTATACTCTTCCCTCCTTGCATCACTTCTACTTTGTAAAAACCTCTCATATGGTAACTTTTTCTCTCTTACTACTCTCTTTACATCATCATTCCACCAATCGCTCTTCTTCCCTCCCGCACCCACTTTCTTATAACCACAAACTTCTGCTGAACACTCTTAACACTATATTCTTAAGCCTACCCCATTGCCTATACAGTGGACCCCCGGCTAACAAAAAAAATTCATTCCAGAAGCCTGCTCAAGTGCCATTACCGAACGAATTTACTTCCTTAAGAAATAATGTCACGTAGGTTAGTCTATTTCAGACCCCCAAAAATACACTTCCTTAAGCACTTACAATATTATACAGTGGACCCTCCGTTTTCGTGCTTAATCCATTCCTGAGGGATGCACTAAAACTGAAGCACACGAAAACTGGAACCATTTTCCCCATAAGAAATAATGGAAATTCAATTAATCCGTTCCAGAAACCCAGAAGTTTGAAAAAAAAAATTTGGGGCCTTAAAAATAGATTTACATGCACAAATGAATGAACTGAATGTGACACTTACCTTTATTGAAGACTGATGTTGCTGGATGGAAGAGAGGGAGGAGGGGTGAGGGAAGAGAGGTATTGTTTGGAAGGGAATCCCCTTCCATAAGGATTTAGGTACCAAGTCCATATCTGGGGTCACTTCCCTACATGCCTGCTACACTCCCTCCCTGCATGCTACACTCCCTGCCTGCTACACTCCCTGCATACATGCTACACTCCCTGCATACATGCTACACTCCCTGCATACATGCTACACTCCCTGCATACATGCTACACTCCTGCATGCATGCTACACTCCTGCATGCATGCTACACTCCCTGCATGCATGCTACACTCCCTGCATGCATGCTACACTCCTTCTGCATGCATGCTACACTCCCTGCATGCATGCTACACTCCTGCATGCATGCTACACTCCCTGCATGCATGCTACACTCCCTGCATGCATGCTACACTCACTGCATCATGCATGCTACACTCCCTGCATGCATGCTACACTCCTCAGCATGCTACCTCCTGACATGCTACACTCCCTCCATGCATGCTACACTCCTGCATGCATGCTACACTCCCTGCATGCATGCTACACTCCCTGCATGCATGCTACACTCCCTGCATGCATGCTACACTCCCTGCATGCATGCTACACTCCCTGCATGCATGCTACACTCCTGCATGCATGCTACACTCCTGCATGCATGCTACACTCCCTGCATGCATGCTACACTCCCTGCATGCATGCTACACTCCCTGCATCATTGCTACACTCCCTGCATCATGCTACACTCCCTGCATGCATGCTACACTCCCTGCATGCATGCTACACTCCCTGCATACATGCTACACTCCCTGCATACATGCTACACTCCCTGCATACATGCTACACTCCCTGCATGCTACACTCCTGCATGCATGCTACACTCCCTGCATACATGCTACACTCCTGCATACATGCTACACTCCCTGCATACATGCTACACTCCTGCATACATGCTACACTCCTGCATGCATGCTACACTCCTGCATACATGCTACACTCCTGCATGCATGCTACACTCCTGCATACATGCTACACTCCTGCATGCATGCTACACTCCTGCATACATGCTACACTCCTGCATGCATGCTACACTCCCTGCATCATGCTACACTCCTGCATGCATGCTACACTCCTGCATGCATGCTACACTCCTGCATACATGCTACACTCCTGCATCATGCTACACTCCTACGCCACTCCCTGCATGCTCACTCCTGCATCATGCTACACTCCTGCATGCATGCTACACTCCTGCATACATGCTACACTCCTGCATGCTACACTCCCTGCATACATGCTACACTCCCTGCATACATGCTACACTCCTGCATCATGCTACACTCCCTGCATGCATGCTACACTCCTGCATAGCATGCTACACTCCTGCATCATGTACACTCCCTGCATCATGCTACACTCCCTGCATCATGCTATCCTGCTCCCTGCATCATGCTACATCTCACCTGCATCATGCTACACTCCTGCATCATGCTACACTCCTGCATGCATGCTACACTCCCTGCATGCATGCTGACACTCCTGCATCATGCTACACTCCCTGCATACATGCTACACTCCTGCATGCATGCTACACTCCTGCTGCATGCTATGTCACTCCTGCATACATGCTACACTCCTGCATACATGCTACACTCCTGCATACATGCTACACTCCCTGCATGCATGCTACACTCCTGCATCATGCTACACTCCCTGCATACATGTCTCACTCCTGCATCATGCTACACTCCTGCATGCATGCTACACTCCCTGCATGCATGCTACACTCCCTGCATCATGCTACACTCCTGCATGCATGCTACACTCCTGCATCATGCTACACTCCCTGCATGCATGCTACACTCCTGCATCATGCTACACTTCCTGCATCATGCTACACTCCTGCATCATTGCATCATCACTCCCTGCATCATGCTACACTCCTCTGCATCCATGCATGCACTCCTGCATGCATGCTACACTCCCTGCATACATGCTACACTCCTGCATACATGCTACACTCCTCACTGCTCATGCTACAGTCACCTGCATTGTAACTCCCTGCATGCATGCTACACTCCTGCATGCATGCTACACTCCCTGCATACATGCTACACTCCCTGCATACATGCTACACTTCCTGCATACATGCTACACTCCCTGCATACATGCTACTCTCCTTGCACACATGCTACACTCCCTGCATGCCTGTTACACTCTTAAATTCCATCGTGTTTCTCACTTTTTTTACCAAAGGGCTGGCACTAGGAGCTTTCTTTGGCCCATGGTAGCTTATTTAGTAGTCACACACAATAATCAAAGGCCATAAACAATGAATTATTAATAAATGTTTTGTATGAACTCCTGGGATGATGTTCACTCAAGCATAAACAATGCTACACTGCGTGACAATGTGCGTGGGTGGTGGTCTACCGGGCTTTGTATGTGCGGGGCACTGGTGGACAGGTTCAGTACCAAGCACGAAAACGGAGGTAAAATTTTCCCGAAAAAACTGCACGAAAACTTAAACACACGAAAACTTAAACACACGAAAACAGAGATACACGAAAATGGAGGGTTGACTGTACTTACATAATTGTACGATTTCTGGGGTGTTCGTTAGCCGGGGGTCCACTGTACTCTCATTAGTTCATCTGTCCTCCAATAGTTGTTTATATCTTACCCTTACCACCTCCT
Organism: Cherax destructor; assembly: GCA_009830355.1. NCBI lineage: Eukaryota > Metazoa > Arthropoda > Malacostraca > Decapoda > Parastacidae > Cherax > Cherax destructor. The sequence continues at coordinate 7,428 of WNWK01038895.1, forward strand.
CCTTTAGTTTATAAATCTTCACTTCTCTCTTACTTGCTGCTTCCATTCTCCTTGTATTCCATCTATCTTTTACTGTCACTGTAGCTACAACTAAAAAGTGATCTGATATATCTGTGGCCCCTCTATAGACATGTACATCCTGAGGTCTACCCAACAGTCTTGTATCTACCAATATGTAGTCCAACAAACTACTGTTATTTCGCCTACATCATATCTTGTATACTTATTTATCTTCTTTTTCTTAAAATATGTGTTACCTATAACCAAACCACTTTCTATACAAAAGTTCAATCAACTGCTCCCCATTAATATTTACACCTGGTACCCCAAACTTACCTATCACAAAAAAAGCTTTGAAAGTTCTGTAAAACATCAAAATATGAAATTAAATGACTTTTTAGTAAATTTTTCTGATTTTTTTAATATTTTACGTAGTTTTCAAAAACATATGAAATATTTAATAATAATATTTATTTTTATATTCTTTTTCTATAATTTTTTAAAAATATCCTACACACTCACTTAACATCTCCCAAAATCTCTCTCTCTCTCCTCTACACTCCTCTCTTTTCCACGTGCATACACACTTATTATGACCCACTTTTCACATCCAACCCTTGTTTTAATCCACATAATCCTTGAATTTATACATTTATGTTCTCTCTTCTTTCTCCATAACTGATCCTTCATTATTATTTCTACCCCTTCCTTAACTTTAACTCTCTCAGATACTCTGACTTAATCCCATTCATTTCTCCCACTGAAACTCGCCTACCCCCTTCAACTTTGTTTCGCTTAGGCTAGGACATCCATCTTTTCATTAATAACGTTAGCAATCATCTCTTTTTATCATCCGCACTATATCCACTACATTCAAACATCCCAATTTTATAAAGTTTTTCCTTATCTTGTTTTTAGTAATTTATACAGGAAAAGGGTTACTAGCCCATTACTCTCGGCATTTAGTCACTTCTTATGACACAATAGCTTATGGAGGAAGAATTCTGTTCCACTTCCCCATGGAGATAAGCAGAAATAACAAGAACAAGATCTAGGAAGAAAAATAGAAGAAAATCCAGAGAGGTTAGTATATCGGTGGACCCGGAGTTTCAGCGCATTGTGTTTCATGAATTTCGCCTTTCACCACCTTTTTAGGCAAAAATACTCAAGGTTCATGATTTTATTCGCGATTCAGCAGCGGTGCGTACGCGTCCGGCCCTTCTCCCAGCATCAGCCCGTAAACAAAGCCAGCCTCCCTCCGACACCACAGTCAGTGTGCATTGTTTATGGGTGAGTGACCACCACCTCACGCATTCATAAGATATATTCCATTCGTTTTTGTGCTTGCTTGCTTGCTTTGTGCTTGCTTGCAAATACAAAAGTGGTGGTGGTAGAGGGTGGTAGTGGTTATGATGGTGGTAGAGGGTGGTAGATGGTTGTGATGGTGGTAGAGGGTGGTAGTGTGTGGTGGAGGGTGGTAGTGGTTGTGATACTGGTAGAGGGTGGTGTGATGGTGGTAGTGATCTGGTGAGGGTGGTGGTGATGGGTGGTAGTGGTTGTGATACTGGTAGAGGGTGGTAGTGGTAGTGATACTGGTAGAGGGGTGGTAGTGTGTAGTGATACTGGTAGAGGGGTGGTAGTGGTAGTGATGCTGGTGGGGTGGTAGTGGTAGTGATCTGGTAGAAGGGTGGTAGTGGTAGTGTGATACTGGTAGAGGGTGGTAGTGGTAGTGATGCTGGTGAGGGTGGTAGTGGTAGTGGTTACTGTCCGGTAGAGGGTGGTAGTGGTAGTGATGACCGGTGAGGGGGTGGTAGTGGTACTGTACCGGTGAGGGTGGTAGGGGTAGTGATACTGGTAGAGGGTGGTAGTGGTAGTGATGGTGGTAGAGGGTGGTAGTGATGGTGGTAGAGGGTGGTAGTGATGGTGGTAGATCTGGTAGTGATACTGGTAGAGGGTGGTAGTGATGGTGGCAGGATGGTGGGAATAATGGTTGATTTAGTAATCTTATACAAGGCACATAGGTTTTCTAGAATCTCGTTGCAAAATTCACCTCCATTATCGGACACTAAGGATTTAGGGTGGTATGTCTACAGATTACACGTTCCTTAAACGCTTTAGCTACTGTCTCGGCAGTCGATTAGATTATTAGATTCTGCTACTGACTCTTGCCCAGGCAGGTCATAGCAGCTCTGACTCTCAGTCTCCCTACGATACCCGTTGGGGAGGGAACCTTTACCTGATCCACGATGGCTCACAGAGTGAAAATCAAGGCTAAGGACTCTTCAACCACTGATGCTTCCAAGCTGGCCTTGCTACTACAGTGGTACCCCGACTTACGATGTTATCATTTACGTTATTTTCGATAACGATATTTATAACGTAAAAATTTGACTGTGATTTACGATGTTTGCTTCGTGTAACGACATTCGTACCGGACGTGTCCGCTAGGCGCCCAGCTGAGCGCGCACTCCAGGGAGCGTCAGTGCTATTGTTTACAGCGGGCGACCACCCACCACACCCACGCATTCATACCAGTATATTGTCATTATTCCACTGTTTTAGTGCTTGCAACTGCTAAATAAGCTACCATGGGTCCAAGGAAAGATCCTAGTGCTAAGCCTGTGGCAAAGAGGAACAGAAATATATGTATGATAGAACTGAAGAAGGAGATAATAGAAAAATATGAAAGTGGAGTGCGTATCAGTGAGCTGGCCAGGCTGTATGGTAAACCCTTTTCTACCATCGCTACCATTGTGGCCAAGAAAAATTCAAGTAAAATCAAGGAAGCTGTTGTTGCAAAGGTTCATGTGTGATCACAAAACACAGACCACAAGTGCTGGAAAATGTCTAAAGGTTGTTGTTGGTGTGGATCAACGAGAAACAGTTAGCAGGAGATACTGTTTCGGAGGCAATAATATGTGAAAAAGCAAGGCAGTTGCATGATGATCTCGTTAAGAAAATGCCTGCAACGAGTGATGAAGTGAGCGAATTTAAAGCCAGCAGAGGCTGGTTTTTCAAATTTAAGAATCGAAGTGGCATACATAGTGTTGTGAGGCATGGTGAGGCAGCCAGTTGTGACAAAAGTGCGGCTGAAAATATGTGCCTGAATTCCAGGAGTACCTAGAGGCTGAACAATTCCTCCCAACAAGTGTTTAATTGTGATGAAACAGGCCTGTTTTGGAAGAAAATGCCCAACAGGACCTACATTACTCAGGAGGAAAAGCACAGCCATTACATAAGCCTATGAAAGACAGGCTAACTTTGATGCTTTGTGCCAATGCCAGTGGTGATTGCAAAGTGAAGCCTTTACTGGTGTATCTTTTGAAAATCCCGAGTGTTTGGCAGATGCGGGTGTCAGCAAGTCTAACTTGTGTGTGATGTGGAGGTCTAACAAAAGGCATGGGTCACAAAAGGGCATTTTCTTAGATTTGGGTTTAATGGCGTGTTTGGCCCCAGTGTGAAGAAATATCTATTGGACAATAATTTGCCACTTAAGTGCCTCCTGATAATGGACAATGCTCCTTGTCATCCTCCAAACTTGGTAGAGAAAATTGTGGAGGAGTTTAAATTCATCAAAGTGAAGTTCTTGCCCCCTAATACCACTCCTCTCCTCCAGCCCATGGACCAGCAGGTCATTTCCAACTTTAAAAAACTCTACACCAAACCAATGTTTCAAAAGTGCTTTGATGTGACCACAGACATGAATATAACCCTAAGAGAATTTTGGAAAAAACATTTCCATATGCTGCATTGTGTACACCTTATAGGTAAGGCTTGGGAGGGAGTGACTACCAGGACTTTGAACTCTGCCTGGAGAAAATTGTGGCCAGACTGTGTCCTAGAGAGGGATTTTGAAGGTTTTGGGGCTGAGCCTCAGAACCCTGAGCATGAGCCTGAGCCTGAGCCTGTTGTGGAAGAAATTGTGGAATTGGGCAAGTCTTTGGGGTTAGAGGTGAGTGGTGAGGATGTGGAACAGTTAGTGGAGAAGCACAAGGAAGAGCTAACCACTGAAGATCTGCAAGAGCTTCAACAGCAACTGGAACAAGAGACCAGTGGTCAGGACAATGGTTCAGAGGAGGAGGAGGAGGTGGAACAAAAGTGGAAGAATGTGCCTTCTTCAAGGATTAGGGAGATCTGTGCCAAATGGAGTGATGTGCAAGCATTTATGGATGAATATCACCCTAACCATGCTGTTGCAGGCCGTGCTGGCAACCTGTACAATGACACAGTGGTGTGTCATTTCAGGGATGTGTTAAAGAATCGCCAGACACAGAGCTCCTGGACAAATTTATTGTTAGAAAGAGGTCAGTGACTCTCAAGCTGGTCCTAGTGGCATTCAAAGAAAAGGAAGTAACCCCAGAAAAGGACTTGGTACCTGCAGTGTTAATGGAAGGGATTCCCCTTCCAAACACTAGCATACTACTCCACCTTCTCCCCTCCTCCGTCCTCCACACATCAACAACTCTTCAATAAATGTAAGTGACATGTTATTGTACAATATTTACATGTGTATTTAGGTATTCTTTATTAAATTCTTTATTATTTAATGTCAAAAAGTTCTAAAAAATATTTTATTTAACTACTTTTGGAAGTCTTGGACGGATTAAATTTATTTCCATTATTTCTTATGGGAAAATTGATTCGTGTTACGATTGTTTCGCCTTAAAATATGCCCTCTCTGACGGATTAATATCGTAAGTCGGGGTACCACTGTACCCTTAAAAGCAATTTGCAGCTGAAATTCTCAGGAATTTCCACTCTTCATGAAGCCTTCCTTGTCACATTCATCAATGATGAGGAAGCAGAAAAAGTCCTCTCAACACCTGCTATCAAGACCCTTGATGATCAAGGCTTTCTTCTCTCAACATCACCATTTATGAGAGCAAAACGATCAGTGTTTATGAAAAGGCTGGACAAACTTATCACCTCCATGACTATAGACGACATCAAGCAATCAGTTGAAGATCTCAACGACTGGGCTGAATTAGAAGCTGTAATCAAGATTCCAAATGCTTCATCAATGCTGAAAATCACGTTTATCGACGTGAACATGGCTGCCAGAGCTCTCTCTGATGGTCTAGCTGTCTCATACTACTACATCAACCCTGGTCAACTTGAACCTGAACGTTTCAAGCAAATTTCACCTTGCTGGACATGCTTTTCCTACAATCATTCTACCAACGATTGTCACGTCAAGAACAAGAAAATATGTTCCACTTGTGGGTCTGAAGGTCACGACTTTCGTTCCTGCACCTCCACTACTGCTCCTACCTGCATCAACTGTAAAAGTGATCATCATACTCTGGCAGCCAAATGTCCTGTTCGAAAGGAGATCCTTTCCAAGAAATTAAAGGAAGACCTTAAGAAAACTCCAGGCAACTCTCCCAACTTATGCTGCAATAGCTAAACTCCAGTCTACTACCGCCAAGATCCTGCAAGCCACTCAACAGTCGCCGCCACTGCCACCACCCGCCTCGCCTCTGCCTGACGACATCTCCACGAAGATTTATTACTGCATGATGTTTGCTCACATGACCAATGCAGCACAACCAGGATCCTTCAACACAACTATGAATGAACTTCTTGCTCTCAATAATATGCCAACATTCACCTTCCCACCAAGTCCACCTTCAGCTGAGATTTTAAAGATAATTCCAAAAGTCGTCAGTTTTGCTGCACCAGATGACTTGCAAGAATTGCTGCTTGAAGATGACGCTCCCTCTACACCAGCCTCCACCAATGGAGTCCACCTCCACCTCGTACCACCACCAATGTCGAGAACCAATCAGCTGCCTCCTTGCCAGTTACGCCACAACCACCTTCCACCAATGAGAAGCATTCATCTCCTACTCCCTCGAACCAATCAGAGACTTCGTCTTCCAGCTCTTCCACTCCGACACTACCACCATGCACCATAGCTGGTGTAAGATTCTGGACTACTCGACAATTTCCCTCAACAATGATGCCTACTGAACTTACTCAACGTCTCCAAGAAGGAACTGCTAAGTACAGCTGTACTACCACAACACTCCTGACTATCGACGACATTGTAAGAGACCTTCAACTTCCTAAGATACAACGTCTAATTAAAATAAAACACATCTCACAAAGACAGTTCACCTCACTGGTGAATGGAACGCTTCAGTGATTTCTCCAACACATCACTGTAATGTGACTGCCTTCTCGACCTTGCCTGCCTTCTGGGCCTCTTCCATCGATGCCTGCCAGCCTCCTGCAGTCCACCTACACCCGCCTCATCAGCTGCAACAACTCGCCCCTGCAGTTTATCTGCACATGTCGCCTGCAGTTTATCTGCACATGCTGCCCAGAGTGGACGTGCCACTCACCTGTATATTCCCTCCTCCTACCCTTCCCCAACCGTTTCCAATATTTCTATCCTTACCCATCCTTCTTCCTTCCCAGCTTACCGACGCTCAGGTCATCATGCTCCATGCTCGGCAGTCTTGTCTGGAATAGGGACTAACTCACAATATCTGGTGAAATGATCGACCATCACACACAGATGTTTATTGCCTTGCGTCGTACATTGAAAATTAGTTAGCAAATCTATTGCAACTCTTTCCCAAGGCTCACTGGTAGTGGGTTACATTTGGATAGGATTGGGACCATTAATATTACCCTTGTGTTTCATACAAACATTACACTTCTTAACATACTCGGTAATATCAGTTGCCATACGAGGCCAAAAGTACTTCAATCTGGCTTGTTTAATCAAACGATCCATACCAGGGTGTGCAACACCTGGTGCATCGTGAATTAGCTGTAAAGCTACTTTTACTATTGACTGAGGAATTACTAACTGGTATGCCTGTCTACTAGGTGTTCCCAGCTTGGTTATGCGATACAATAATTCTTGGTTCATAACAAAGTCACTGATGGGTGCTGGTGGCTTCACAGTAAGAATAAGATCTTCCTGGAGCAAGAATCGAATCACACCAGACCACATGGGGTCTGTTCTTTGGGCATTCTTTACATCCTCTCACTAAACGGAGGATCAGCAGTTACTACGCTAACATGACACGATAAAGCATCTGCAACTACATTTGACTTGCCAGGTAAGTGTTCAAAGGTAGGACTGAACTCTTGGATAGTCAAAGACCATCTGGCTAGTCTTCCAGTAGGTTGTTTATTCTGGAATAATGGTATTAGAGGTGCATGATCTGTCAAGACATGGACAGGGTACTGATAAATTATGTCTCGGAAGTGTTTTAAAGACCACACTATTGCTAAGGCTTCTTGCTCAGTTACTGTATAATTCCTTTCAGACTTTGTAAGGACTCGACTAGCAAATGCAACTGCGTTGTATTTACTATCAATCTTCTGTGCAAGGACTGCACCAATGCCTATTGAACTAGCATCAGTGGTTAAATAGAAAGGCTTTGTAAAATCTGGGAATTTTAGGATTGGAGCAGAAGTTAATCTTTCTTTCAAGGTTTGAAATGCTTTTTCCTGACTGAAGGTCCAAACAAATGGAGCATCTTTCTTAAGCAACTCAGTTAGAGGAGCTGCTATCGAGGAAAAATTGGCAATATATGATCTATAAAAACCTGCTAAGCCCACAAAGGATCTTACGGCATCAGCAGTTTTGGGAGTTGGAAAATTCAATACTGCATCTACTTTACTTCGGTCAGTCATAACCCCTCTAGGAGTGACTACGTGACCCAGAAACTTAATTTCTGATCTGAAAAATTGACATTTAGACAGTTTGATCTTTAGATTGGCTTCTTCAAGCCTACTCAGTACCTTCTCTAGTCTTTCTAAATGCTTATTTACATCCTCGGACATAACAATTACGTCATCTAAATATACCATTAGTTCTTTGCATATAAGGCCTCTAAAGATATTAGTCATGAGCCTCGAGAATGTGATAGGCGAGGATCTTAATCCGAAAGCCATACGACAGAATTCGAAATGACCTGTTGGAGTGGAGAATGCGGTGAGCTCTTGGCTGTCCTCGTGAAGAGGGACTTGCCAAAACCCTTGTAACAAATCGAGGGTCAGAAGACCTTATTATCTTCAATATTACGTAACAGGTCGCCAAGTACAGGAAGTGGGAAACGATCTGGAATCGTTTCGCATTTAACTTCCTAAAGTCAATCACTGGGCGCCAAGTACCGTCCTTCTTAGGTACTAGGATTAAGGGCGCATTCCAGGGTGAGTTGCTAGGTATGATAACACCATCGTCAAGCATCTTATTTATTAATTCCTCTGCGACAGCGACTTGTGAGTGCGGCATCCTGTACGCAGGTACATAAATTGCTCTGGTACCAGGTTCAAGTGTTATACGATGGGACAATAGGTTCGTTAAACCCATCTTCTCACCTGGTAAGGCAATTGCTCTATGGTGTTTATTCAACAAATTCAACAACAGTCAGACTTCGACTTCATCTGGGAAGTCAGTGGGAGCTAAGTCTTTCACTTCTACTGGTGGAATAGAATGGTCCGGTGAAGTGGATGGATCCTCCCGGTTGAAATAGCACCGACCCACTGGTCAGGTGACAACTCATCCTCAACCCGAATAGGGTAAGGGTAGTGAACAAGGTCAACAATGGTGGTATTGGCTCTGAGTCGAACACTGTGACCCAAGGTATTAGCGACAAGCAGGAATATCTTACTGTCTTGGACAGTATGTAAAGATGGCTCAACAAATAAACCCTTCACTCTGCAGGAATTACTGTCAACTAGGACATTGTCACCATCTGGAACATGGGGGACAACAACAGGCACTCTAGTGAGGGCACTAGCTGCTACAGAGGTATCTTTCTGCAGATGGCACGTGGCGTTGACAAGAGATGTCTACCTGGAGTCTACCTGGAGAGAATTCCAGGGGTCAACGCCCCGCGCCCAGTCTGTGACCAGGCCTCCTGTTGGACCAGAGCCTGATCAACCAGGCTGTTACTGCTGGCCGCACGCAGTCCAACGTACGAACCACAGCCCGGCTGATCAGGTACCGACTTGAGGTGCCTGTCCAGTGCCTGCTTGAAGACAGCCAGGGGCTTGTTGGTAATCCCCCTGATGTATGCTGGGAGGTAGTTGAACAATCTTGGGCCCCTCACACTTATTGTGTTGTCCCTCAACGTGCTAGTGGCACCCCTGCTCTTCATTGGGGGGATGTTACATCGCCTGCCGAGTCTTTTGCTTTCGTACGGAGTGATTTTTGTGTGCAAGTTTGGTACTAAGCCCTCGAGAATTTTCCATGTGTATATAATAATGTATCTCTCCCGCCTGCGTTCTAGAGAGTACAGGTTTAGGAACTCAAGCGTTCCCAGTAGTTGAGGTGGTTTATCGCACTTATGCGTGCGGTGAAGGTTCTCTGCACATTTTCAAGGTCAGCAATTTCACCCGCCTTGAAAGGTGCAGTTAGTGTGCAGCAATATTCCAGCCTAGATAGAACAAGCGATCTGTAAAGTGTCAACATGGGCTTGGCATCCCCGGTTTTGAAGGTTGTCATTATCCATCCTGTCATTTTACGAGCAGATGCAATTGCTACATTGTTATGGTCCTTGAAGGTGAGATCCTCTGACATGATCACTCCCAGGTCTTTGACATTAGTTTTCGCTCTATTGTGTGGTTGGAATTAGTTTTGTACTCCGATGAGATTTTAATTTCTTCACGTTTTCCGTATCTGAGTAATTGAAAAAGCTGGTAAGCCTACATGTGAGAGAATGGGTCTGTGTGGTCAGTATGCAAGTAGGAAAAAATCGGGGACCCAGTGGTGTATTGTGTGAATGCCATTTTAGTACAGTAGACTGTCATTTAGCATGAGATTATGTTGCACGTTATGGGTATTGCATGATTGAAGATTTGCGGCACATTATCTAACACGACATAAAAATAATATTACATGGTTGCAGGAGGGAAAATTTTTTGAGCGCACGGTCGCCCGCAGTGGGTTAAACCAATGAGTCAGTGAGGGAGTCCTACTGAGGGTGGCTATGAGCCACATCGAGTGTTTAATGCTGACGAGACAAGTGTTTTCTGGAAGAAAATGTTATCACAAACTTATATCAGTCAGCAAGAGAAAAGTGCACCAGGCTTCAAGACAGCAAAGGATCACTTCACCTTGCTCCTTTGCACTAATGCATCAGGTGATTTCAAGTGTAAGCCCATGGTTATTTCCACCTAAGAATCCTCATGCTTTGAGGAAAAGGAATTTGTTTTTCCCTTTACACAAACTGTAGTAAGTTTATTCAAGTATACACAGATACAGTTACATAGATTATCATACATAGCAGCATATGTGTAGAGAACCTAGGATA
>WNWK01038896.1:0-17707 GCA_009830355.1 Cherax destructor
TATTAATAGTTGGATGAATATAATAAAAAAAATTTAACTGGTTCTATAAGAATATTTTTAAAGTTTAAAAATAAAAACAGATTCCAGGGCAAAAATTATTTTCTCTGGCTTTATGCAGATGTCGTTCCTTTGTCACCGTTCAGCCACCAGATGCCCAGGTGGAAAAATCACTTAAGTGTATATGGGCTTTACCTTGGAGTGAGCGGACGGAACTGTAGAAGCGTTTGTGTGTGTGTGTGTGTTTTTTTTTTATTAGTCACCATTTTCCCCAAGGGCACTTGTCACTAAGACACTTCTCTGTGTTTTTATGCTGGTGTGTGTTTGTGCGTTCGTGTTAGTTTTCCATGTGTATATGGGGATATACTATTTGTAGTTTCAGGCTTCGAGCTTCAGCCCCTGGCCCTGTCTTTTTGCTTACCTCATATTCACTCCCCATTGTCTTGTGGACATTGTCATATCTACTCTTAAAACTATATTGAACTGCTGCTACTTCGTCTTGGTAATCACCTTCCTCACCACCGCAAGCTGAAGAGATACATCCTGTTTGTCTTTTAACTTAGTGTTGTGCTCTCTTGTACCGGGTTTTTCCTGCCTCTCAAACAGTATTTACCTTTCTAACCTATTAACTCCTCTGAGGATTATGTTTAATGTTATCCATGTTTTCCCTTTTTTTTGTGCTCTAATGTCATCAAGTTAAATTGTTTTAGATAAACGATGGCACAAGCCGACAGGAAGTGAGAAAGACCTACAATGATTATATATATATATATAAATTGTCGTGCCGAAAAGGTAAAACTTGCTATTTTGGCTTAAATAGTAACGCTCTTCTTGCCTAATAAGGTAAGCGAAAATTTGTTTTGCAATATTTTTTTAAATCATTAACGTAAATGAAAAAGATACATCTTTAAACGTATAAGAAAATTTTAGAAAACATTTTAAATGAGTTTATGCTAATTGACCATTTTACATATTCCCCGATATATATATATATATATATATATATATATATATATATATATAAAATTTTTTTTTTTTGTGTGTTTTATGAAGATAGTTAAACTGTCTGTATAGTCATCAAGTTTTTGAGATTTTTGCATATTTGTGGTCCAGGTTCATAGATGAAAAATCTCGAAAATTTATGAAACGCTAATGATCTAAAATACCCAAGAAACTTAACTGATAAATCTTTTAAAATTGCTAGAAATACTTTTTACAATTCAAAAGGGACAACAGCTTTATTCAACTAAAAATATATTGGTTCTTCCTTATCATGAAAGCTTGGTTGATATGTCTTCTCTAGTTAAGAATTTTAATATAAAAGTTGTATTTAAAAATCTTGGTACTGAAAAAAAACTTCTGATAAAAATTACCAAAAAATGCTGACTGTGTGTCTATAAGATTCATTGAAAAATATGTTGATAAAGTTTATTCAGTAAACTGTTAAAGTCTTGAACTAAGATTAAAGTAACATAAAAAAAGGGCATTTAAGAAAGTGGAAAAAAAGATTCAATATCTAGCAAGTTTATGGTGGAGGGAATATAATAGAATCAAGTTTCAAAAAAAATAGTTTTGAAAATATGAATATTGTTTTGGATTATACAAATTTGATTCTTTTTATAATTAATAAAATTTGAGAAGAATTTGGGAAACATTAAAACAAGTTAAATTCTTAATTCTTCGGTAGAATAAAAGCTGTGTTTCACAGATCTATAACACCTACCTACACCGTCATAAAAAAGGTTAACCACGAGGTGCAGTCTTGTCCTTATAAGCCTTCCTGTTGATCTTTTTTTTTTACAGTTCTTTGATAATGTGAGAAATCACGGAAGCGCTTCAAATTTTCACTATTTTCACAGTTGTTTTTCTGCATATCGTGATATCACCTGTTTACTGTAATCTTATTGCCACCCCCACACACACACACACACACACACACACACACACACACACAAACTGGACCTAGTATTCCCCCTGAGTAGTGCAGATATTGAGGACATCACACATGAAAGCCCTGGGCCGTGATCATATGGTTCTAAGCTTCAAAATATATAGTAGAGTTACAAGTGGAGGGGGAAGCAGGAAGGGCTGCACGAATGAAGCCAAACTACAAGAAAGGTGACTACGTGGGCATGAGGAATTTCCCCTGCACGGATTCAGTGGGACAGAGAATGGCAGGGAAGTCAGTAGACGAGATGATGGAATATATGACAACAATTTGCAAGGAAGCTGAGGAGAGGTTTATACCCAAGGGTAACAGGAGAAGCGAAAAAGACAAATGATCCCATGGTTCACCCAAAGGTGCAGGAAGCCAAAACCAAGTGTGCAAGGAATGGAAGAGGTACAGAAGGCAAGGACCCAGGAGAATAAGGAGAGCAGTCGTAGAGCCAGAAATGAATTGCACAGGTCAGAAGGGGGCCCCAAAAGACAGTACGAGAATGACATAGCAGCGAAGCCAAATCTGACCCAAGCTGCTGTACAGCCACATCAGGAGGAGGACAACAGTCAAGGACCAGGTGATCAGGCTGAGGAATGACAGCGAAGGTGGGAGGGGCTCAACATGAGATTCAAAGAGGGGGTTTCAAGAGGAGATAGAAGGGCCTCCAGAAAGGCGGAGAGGTAGGGTACACCATCAGGTGTTGGACACAATACACAAAACTGAGGAGGAAGTGAAGAGGCTCTAAGCGAGCTGGATACCTCAAAGGCGAGGGGGCCCGGATAACATTTCTCCATGGGTCCTGAGAGGAAGCAAGGAGCTATGTGTACCCTAACAACAATCTTCAAAAATCTATTGAAACAGGACAACTACCTGAGGTATGGAAGACAGCAAATGTAGTTCCAATTTTAAAATAGGAGACAGGAACGTAGCACTAAACTACAGACCAGTGTCACTGACATGTATAGTATGAAAGGTCATGGAAAGATTATCAGGAGAAAGAGGGTGGAGCACCTAGAAAGGAATGAGTTTTTCACGACGGAACACTGTTTCAGGGACAGGAAATCCTGTGTCACAAACTCTGGAGTTCTCGACAGGTGACAGCAATAAGACAGGAGAGAGAGGGGTGGGGAGATTGCATATTCTTGGATTATAAGAAGGCGTTTGACACAGTTCCACACAAGAGGTTAGTGCAGAAGCTGGAGGACCAGGCAGGGTGACAGGGAAGGCACTCAATTGATCAGGGAATACCTGTCAGGAAAAGCAGCTAGTCATGGTACGTGGCGAGGTGTTAGAGTGGGCGCCGGTGACGAGTGGGTTCCCAATGGGGCAGTCCCAGGACCGGTGCTGTTTCTGGTATTTGTGAACGACATGACGAAAGGAATAGACTCCGAAGTGTCTCTGTTTGCAGATGATGTGAAGTTGATGGGAAAAATTCAATCGGACGAGGACCAGGCAGAAATACAAAGGGATCTGGACAGGCTGAAGCCTGGTCAGCAATTGGCTCCTGGAGTTCAACCCACCAAAGTGCAAAGTCATGAAGATTGGGGAAGGGCAAAAAAGACCGCAGACAGAAATACAGTCTAAAGGGGCCCAGAGACCCACAAACCTCAGTTAAGGGGAAAAAATCTTGGGGGGAGTATAACACCAGGCACATCTCCTGAAGGGGACATCAACCAAATAACTGTTTCAGCATACGGGCGCCTAGCAAACCAAGAACAGCATTCCGACATCTTAATAAAGAATCGTTCAGGACCCTGTACACTGTGTACGTTGGGTCCATACTAGAGTATGCAGCACCAGTTTGGAACCCAATCTAGCCAAGCACGTAAATAAGCTAGAGAAAGTGCAAAGGTTTGCAACAAGGCTAGTCCCGGAGCTAAGGGGATGTCCTACGAGGAGAGGTTAAGAGAAATCGACCTGACGACACTGGAGGAAGGAGAGAGGAGAACATGATAACGACATATAAGATACTGAGAGGAATTGACAAGGTGGAGAGACAGAATGTTCCAGAGATGGGACACACCCAAAAAGGGGACACAGTTGGAAGTTGAAGACTCAGATGAATACAGGATGTTAGGAAGTATTTCTTCAGTCACAGAGTGGTCGGGAAGTGGAATAGTTTGGGGGAAACGATGTAGTGGAGGCAGGTTCTTACATAGCTTTAAGAAGAGGTATGATAAACTCATGGCGCAGGGAGAGTGACCAGTAGCGGCCAGTGAAGAGGCGGGGCCCGGAGCTTGAATCGAACCCCCTGCCCCCCCCCCCCAAAACCCACAACTAATATATATATATATATATATATATATATATATATCAAATATACTTGATTTAGTCCAAGCCTGGAGCACATCTATATAAAACTTCCCCAAACATAATAACTTTCTAAATAAGTTCCTTTAGCTTATCATAGCTCATACCCTGTAGCTCTGGACCTATCCTAGTTGCGTGCCTTTCACTTTTCCTCTCTTACCATGTTTTATCAGGTCAGCATTCTAAAGGACTGACATGTCATAAAGGTCCATGAATGACTGTTGAGACCCCCCAAGACTACTCTCAGGTTTGCCAAAGAGCAATTGCTGCAGAGATTATATTAGGCTGATGTGTTCCTCCGGTGGTTTTTTTGCATTTTTCCTCCCTATTCTTCCTTTTTGTGATCTGAAGATTCTGTCCAAGTCTGTACTCTTTTTCCGGTCTTCTTGCCCCTTTTCTCAGTTTTACACCCTAGCATTTGCGGGGGTTAAATTAAAAATTCCTTGTCTAAAATTTTTTCTGTTTGTCTAGAGTCATTTGTACCTTTATTTTCCTCATCAGTTTTTATCTCCTACCCATTTTCCCTTTCCCCCTAATACTTTTAAATGTACTGTGTTTCCCGTTTTTTTCTCTGCTCTTCAAGTTTATGCCACAGTCTCTTGTGAATTTCAATATCAAATACCATCTTGCAGTTCGTAAATATCAACTCCCTTCTCTCCTGGCTCACTTTTTTATTTTTCCATAGAACTCAACTTTTTTGTAAGACAAGAATGGTACCCCAAGACCCAGCTGGTTAATAAACCCTTCTTAAGCCTCTACCACTCCCCTTTTGATTATCTTCTCAGTGAGTTATAAGATATGTTTTCATTCATGCTGGTTTATTGTTCATCGCTGTCTCCTTAAATCTGGAAACTGTTTTGTATTCACTGACTTGTAGGCTAAAGCTGTTGGTTCAGACAGTGCTTCTGCTCTCTCTCTTTCTCTCTCTTCTCCCCCCCCCCCCCCCCGCAGAATCCCATTGCCTTCGATTTTCCCGCAACTAAAAAGTTTTCCATTTCTTTTTTTCTGTTTTAAAGGTCCCCACAACGTGCTGGTGTACCCTTTTTTCATTGGCTCTTTGGTTTCGTATTTTTTCCCACTGAGAACACACCTTTATATCGTTTGTTCAACATCTTCAGACTTATCTGTCGTTTCTCGTGAGCATTTTTTCCCAGTCACTTTAAATTGGTCTTTCACTGTGTGTGTGTGTGTGTGTGGGGGGGGGGCGAGGGCTCGAGTGAGTTCACTTTCCCCTGTGTTTGCAGAGCCCGAGCATTTCCCAGTAACCCCTTCGTAACCTTTAAACCCACTGATGTGATACCTCCCAAGCCCCCAAGAGTTTTGGGTTTTTGCATTTGTTTGCATACAGTTGGCTTCCACTTCATCCTCCCCTGGGACGTGTCCTCGCAAAAATTTTATTTAAACTGTCATTGGGATGTTCTTTTTCTACTTGTATCTCTTCGCCCTTTTCCCCGCTTTCAGTCTTTTTATTCACCGTGTCACTACCTTTTGTTGTGTCCCCTGCCCCATCGTTTCTTCCACAGTGAGTTAGTTTTGTGGTCCCTAGTTACATAAAATATTTTGTTGATCTTGAGCGTTTAAATGCTTTTATTGGAAATTAAACCCTGGGAAACACTTCAGTTTTAATTTCAAGTATGTGTGTACCACTCAAAATTATTCCAAGGCCTTCTTTTGTTTGCTAATGAGCCAATGCTGCTAATGTTTTTCCCGTTTGTGGCCTTCTGCCTATGTTTAATGCAACTCCCACACTAAGGTTTTTCTCTCTCTCTCTCTCTCTCTCTCTCTCTCTCTCTCTCTCTCTCTCTCTCTCTCTCTCTCTTTTTTTGGTTTAACCCAGTTATTGTTTTCCCCTTTAACAACTGTACCCCTTCCCTTTTCTTTCAATTTTCTTAAATGTCTCTTCATTTCCCCAAGCTTTATATCATCTACAGACAACATGAAGGATTCTTCCTCAAGGAAGGTCTTCCCCTAGATCAAATATTATGAGTGGTAAATTCCCAGGAAAAACCTACTCCTCGTCCTCTAAATATGTTCGTGTTGCAAAAGGGTTTACATTGCGTCAAAAAACGGAGGGCAAAATTTTACTTTATTTTATCTTATTCCCAATTAGTTACCTACATATACTTATAATAAACCTCTAGTAATAAAAATTTCATAAACGAAAAGGGTGCGTCTATCAGTGGAATATCGTCACCTCTGGAAGAAATCTATCCTCATTTTTTTACGTTCATATTATAACACGATAAATGCTGTCTTTTCGAACGTTCCCCCTAACTAGTAGCAATATTTTCTTTTTTATTTTAGTTGAAGTTAGATGGGGTAAATAACACCCCCTAAAAACGAATATTTAAATTGGTGGCGGTGTCTGTACATATATCAGTGGGAAATACCAAGTGTTCCTTAGAGTAGTGTGTGCAGATGATTCGTGCTACGATACTGGGTCTTATTGGAGCTTTAGGGGGGGAAGGTAAAGGGGAAAACACCCATGTTCAACACCCGGGGGGGCATAACTTCCCAAACCCAAACAAAATTAGTTATTCAGTGGATTTAGTTCAAGGCGTTTTTATCACTTTCTTCTTCTTTTACTGAGTCTGGGGTCACTCCTAAGACATTTTTGATATTTGACAAATCAGCTAATAATAAATAAATAAATAGACAGTTTCGATATCAACGCCTTCAGAAATTTTTTTGAAGTATAGCCTTTAAATATTTTTTTTACATGATTTTTTTATCACTAACCCCCTTTTCCCCGTTTATGAAACCACATGTTTTCTACGTAAACATGAACCATCAGAAAAACCCCATGGGGATGGGAAATCTTTAGCTTTAGATCTCCTCTCGTGCGTCGTCAGGACCTGTGCAAAATTACAGCAGCAACAGATAAAGGGGGAAAATTTTCTAGGCAAGAAGAAAATTTCATTGGGGGCCATGACGTACCCCTATCATGGTCCGCCATTATTTACGTTTTAAAACATTTGTTTTATAACTCAACTAAAAAAAAAAAAAAAAAAAAAAATAACGTGGCGCGCCGCACACACACACACACACACACAAAACAACACACAACACACACACACACATGCAGTATTGAAGTTAATGAGAAGAATTAAATCAGTCGAGGATCAACGGACTACAAAGAGACATGGACAGGCTACAAGCCCGGTCCGTAACTGGGTCCAGAATTTAACCCTCCCCCAAATGTAAAGTCATGAAGATCGGGGAAGGCCAAAAAACCGAAAGACAGAGTATAGTCTGGGTTTAAAAAGACTGAAAAACCTCACCCCAAGGGAAAAAAGATCTTGGGGTGAGTATAATACCGAGCACATCTCCTGAGGCACATCAATCAGATAACTGCTGCAGCATACGGGCGGCTGGCAAACCTAAGAATAGCTTCCCAATACCTCACTAAGGAATCTTTTAAAGACTCTGTACACCTTCCGTCAGGCCCATACTGGAGTATGCAGCACCAGTTGGAACCCACACCTGGTAAAGACGTCAAGAAATTAGAGAAAGTGCAAAGGTTTGCAAAAAGACAAAGTCCCAAATAATGGATTGTCCAACGAAAAAAGGTTTAAAGGGAAATCGGCCTAAAAAAACACTGGGGACAGGGGGGTTGGGAAAACCATGATAACGACATATAAAATACTGCGAGGAATAGATAAGGTGGACAGAGAAAGATGTTCCAGAGAGGGACACAGAAAAAAGGGGGTAAAATTTGGGAAAGTTGAAGACCCCTATGAGTAAAAAAGGGATGTTAGGAAGTATTTCTTCAGTCATTAAGTTGTCAGGAAGGGGAATAGCCTGAAAGCGACGTAGGGGACAGGAACCAAAAATAGTTTTAAACGGGTTTGAAAAAAGTTTGGAGCAGGGAGAGGGGAAAACCTAGTAGCAATCAGTGAAAAAGGCCCAAGGGGGGCCTTGACTCGACCTCTGCACCCCACAAATAGGTGAGACACACACACACACACACTCACATGGCAGTATTTTTTAAAAATAAATTTCCCATATAACTCAGTACATTAAGAGTAGTGAAAAATTTCAAAAGTAAAAAAAAATCACAAAAAGAGGTTTCCTAGGTCTTCTTTGGTTTTTTCCCGGCTGCACCCTTAAAAAGAGTGACCTGAATGGAAAGCAGAAGTGAATGCAGCCTTGGGGAACCCCAACTGGGAAGCAAGATTTTGGAAAAGCAGGGGGAAATATGGAATGTGTCCAGCGGCCTAGAGGTCTGATTGTGAGGGTCGTGCTGGATGGGGAAACTGTCTGAGTGGTGGGGGGACTGAAGAAATATTTACTAACACCCCTTGGGGCCTCCTGTGAAATTCAAAGCTGCCAAAAATTTTCCCCGTCCCTGTTCCCACATCTCAGTATGTCCTTATCTGGCGAGTATAATCCTATGAATATAAATTATACTGTTTAAGTCTGTCACTGTAATTAATTCCCATAATACGTATTTTGAAGTATTTTTAGTACAATCCTCTGTTCTCCCCCGAGTTTTTGAGCATGCTGGGTACCCTGTACCACTGACCAGTATCAAAAAAAAAAATTTTTTGTTCACGCCCCTAATGTGGTGCACAATTAACTAGCTGCTTCGGCGACAAAATCTAAACAATCTAATCCTCATTTGCATGTCATGCAGGTATTGGTTGTCTACCTACGTGGGGGGTATTCCGGGATCAACGTCACCGCGGCCCGGTCTATGACCAGGCCTTTCGGTGGCTCACGGCCTGATCAACGAGGCTGTTACTTCTGGCTACACGTAGTCCAACGTACGAACCACAGCCCGGCTGATCTGGCACTGACTTTAGGTATCTGCCCAGCCCTTCTTGAAGGCAACCAGGGTCTACTGGTTCCCACCATGGGGGGGGAGGTTGTTGAACAGTTTTGGGCCCCGGACACTTTTGTGTTTTCTTATGTCCAAGTGGGGGGGGCCCCCATTTTTCCCACGGGGGGTACTTTTTTGGTCTGAATTTTTTGCTTTTTTGGGGGTTTTCTTTGTGCATTTTAGGGACCAGCCCCCTCCAGAATTTTCCCAGGTGTAGATTATGATTTTCTCTCGCCTGCGCTCCAGTGAATATAAGCAAATGTTTCCAGGCTTTCCACAGTTAAGGTGTTTGATGGAACTTATACGTCCCAGTAAAGGTTCTCTGTACTTTCTCTAGATCTGCAATTTCACCTCCTTGAATGGGATGTTAAGGGAAAGCAGTTTCTACCTAGAGAAACAAGTGTTTTAAAAAGGATCATCATTGGCTTCATCTCTTGCCCTGAATGTTCTCATTATCCACCCTATCAGTTTCCTCCCAGATGTAATAGTGGCATTTTTGGGTTGGTCCTTGAAGGTGAGGTTTTTCGGACAACCACCCAGGTCCTTTTTTTTTTCCCTCATTGGGGATTGGAGTTTGTAATATACTCAGCCCCTGGCTTTTTTTCCTCCATTTTTTAAACGGAGAATTTTGGAATTTGTCTTCATTGAACTTTGGGAAAAAATTTGGAATATCTTTTTGGAGATTTTAATTGTGTGTGGATTTTTCATCTGAGCTGCCTCCATGGATTATTTCTCCCACAACATTATTTTTTTATATTCTTCCATTTTGTATGTCAAAGATTAAATCCCAAGCAGCAAGATGTTTGGGGATGGGGCGGGAAGTTTTCCATCCAGGAGTCAATTTTTGATAGTTGTTTTTTTAAAATGTTGGGAAGTTGCATCTGGTGGCTTATATACAAGTACAATGACAAATTTTTGGTTCTCGTTTTTTATTGTCAAAATTTTCCCAACAAATATTTGTGGTTTTCCAGTATCTCTGTGCAAATGTAAGCTTCGTCAACCCCCTTGTGTGACTTGTTTATTCTGTCCGTTTCCCTGTAGTCTGTTCCCCTGTATGTTTCTCATTACTTTTTACAGCCTGGAAAAAAGGGGATAGTAGATATGCTTTAATATCTGTGACCCCAAAAAAATTTAGGCAAGAGAAATAATACAGGTCTGTCATTAAACTATAATGCAGCAAAATAAAAAAAATACTTACGCGTATTCTTGTGATGTATGTTATGTATGCATGTGAATATATGTGTGGGAAAAAGTATGCAGGGCATACATATATGTGTGGGAATATCAATAAGATCACAGTAAACAGGAATATCACAATATGGGAACAACCACTGGGGAAAAATGGGAAACCAAGCTTTCGTGACTTCCCCTTTAAATCAAAAGTCACGAAAGCGTTTGGAATTTCGCTACCTTTTTTCTGCATAGTGGGGGAATATTTTTTAATGGGGAAATTTATTCTTGTATCAATGTATGTGGGGCATATTTTATGCATGTATGGATGCATACTTGTGATATTTTTTCAAAATATGTTTTCTTGTGCATATGTATGCTGTATGTAGCTTACTTGTGCAAAAGGGATGCGTGTATGTTTATTTGTATATATGCTTGTTTTAAGAGTGTGTACCTGTATGTACATATGTGCTTTACTTTTATTACAATGTGGGCTAGTTAATAAACCAAAGATGGCCCGAAACGTCCAAAGTTTCTTCCTATGTGCGGGTTATTTTTTATTGTTGCAGTAAGGGTACTGTGATTTTTATTAATTTTTTTCCCTAATGTATTTATGTACATTTTTTATATTTATTTTTTCAGTGTTCAATGTCAAATTAATGTACAAACAGACAATAAAAATTTTTAAATAAAACTTTTAAATTCCGTTCAGTATTTAATATTTATTGAAGGATTTTATTCCCTTTCCTTTAGGTTGAACAGCTAAAGGGAAGAAAAAAAAAAATCGACATTTTATAGAGGGTAAATATTTTAAATATCTTTTAAAACTGTCAGCTTGATAGTTTAATTAACTAGTGTTCAAACGAGTAAGTTTGATTCTTTTTTTTATTTTTTAAAATTTATTAAAAAAATTTAAAGTTAAAAGTCCATTTAAAATAACACGTATTTTGAAATTTTGGGAAGCCAACCAAAAGAAGCATTCTTAAATTACCCGAGCAATCTTACGAGTCCAAGTATTTAAACTTTTATCTAGTAAATTTAACCTTTTCAAATTTTTTTATACGGTATCAACCTTATCAAATTAGCATTATTGGTTTGAAGCTGATTAGAGTAGGTATTCATTAGATACCGAATGGAAATCAATACAATTAAATATAATTAAAAGGGGAACCTTGCGTTCAAGAAAACTTACCCCCGGGTTTAAAAACGACCAAAAGAGGCATTCTCCAGTTATCGCACACATTCCAAAGATCCCAAATTGTTTGACTACGTTTTTTTTTAAATTTGCACCCACAAATAAATTTAATTGTAGTTATCCTCTCTTAAAGAAGCATCATCTAAAAAGGGGGGGGAAACATTCAAAAGAATTATCCAAAAATTTAGGGAATTTTTGGGGGGAAAATAATTCTACAATTTTACAAAGAATTAAAGTTTGAACTTACACAATTTACTAACACTTTACCCTTTGTTTTGGTACTAGTCTCCAGTGTTGGGAAAGTTTAAAAATAATTTGAAAATGATCTTTAAAAAATTTTTGAACCTAGTCCTTTAAAACTTGGAATGGGCTCAATAACACTGGGGTTATAGGGCACCTGCCCCATGTCAATTACTGGGTGAACCTTTTCCCCAGCTGCAGTACACAAACATTGGAAATTTGAAGTCGATTGGGTGAGGCATCAAGTTATGAAAGAAAAAAAAACATAAAATTGCATGCAATCATTTTAATGTACCTTCAGGGGAAAAATAATAGCATTCATTCCCCTTTTGGCAGGTTATATACTATTTTTAAGGGAAAAATATCCTTTCCCCCGATTCTTTTAGGGACACTTTTTGTGTGTATGTGTGTGTATTTGGGGGCGTTTGCGTACGCGCACATATACACGAACACTCATCTAAATTTTTTTTGGGGAGGCGAGTCCTGACCCTGCCTCACAAGGTTCATCCATACTATGGATAGAGTTTGCCCCCTATCACCTTCAATCTAGGTTTATTCCCAAATTCCCAAATACCCCGAGATTGGGAAAAAGTTTCTCTAAACATCCCTGTAACTTCTTTTGTGTTTTTTAAAAAACCCGTGTCCATTTATTCCTGGTGGCAGAGGGCTCTTTCAAAGTGCTATTAAGGGTTTCAGTTGTTTTTATTTTTAGTGTTTCTGTCGTATTTTGCGCGAGAAGCTCAAACCCCCATTCCTCAGACCTCTGCATATACTCGTTCTTTCACACATTAAAAAGCACTTACAAACCTCTAATATATTTCCGAATTATTCCTTTTAGCCCCCCCTCAGCGGTCACTCTAACATGCACAGTATGTAAAAGTCGAATCGACCCCTCAATTGCAGGCACGCGGAACGTAACTAGCATTTGGGGGTCGGCCCCTGGTGCTGGGTTTCCCACGAGGTCAAAAAGACCACTCTTTCCGCTCCTAGAAAAATGAGAACCACCTGCCTAGTCAAAGGCGTGGCTACTTTCCCCACCAAACCCAATGCCTATTCAGGATAGTGTAGAGCTTTTTCACAGAGCGTAATTAATGTGTTCTGCACTTTTTGTCTTTTCTTCTCGACTATGGACAGCACCCTTTAATATCCACAATTACTATTGGTGGCAATATTTTGTTGTCATGAAACAGGGTGAAACTCATAACATGGGTTATGGTGATTAAGTAGATAAACATTCTCTATCCTCTAGTGGTAAAAATTTTTTTCCCCCTTTAATGAAAAAGGGATCACTACCAGGTAGTGGACCTCAACAAGCAGTTACCCGCAAAATTTGGGAAATTTGGGTAATTTGGAAGACAAAAAATTCCTTTTACGTTATCTTTTGAAACATAATAAAATCTCATTCCACTGGCGCCGTATCATCCATAAGGGTTTAGTGCTCACCAGGGGAAAAAAATAATAATGCCTATGAGTGTCCTGAGATGGAATACAAATACTATCGCGTGTAGAGGGGAGATATAAACACGTATGTTTCCCACGTGCACAGTGAAGGGGCTAGAGCTACTCTGCCCCTTTCCCAGAAACAAAAGTAACTGCCTCCCATTCCCCAAGTCCTACCCCATAAAAAAAATATTATATTGAATAATTAGCTGATTAAATTACAGAAAATTAAAATTTTTATCTGCACATGGAGGAAAGGGGGAGGGGAGTTTGGGAGACCTTTTGCGACTCTAATTAATGACTGATAAAACAAACACACTGAAAATAATTTTTGCATCGCTCCCAATTATATTGTCACACAACTCATGATTTGCAGTTGCCCGTCACTGACCAGACCCTTCCCCCCTGACCCAGATGAGCCAAGACTTCGCTGTTTCCCTTTAAATTTTCCCCCAGGTGTCAAAAATAATGAAAACATAATTAGGGGTTTTTAAGGAATTATGATGATCAGAGTAAGGAAAAACGTTTTATACTGCGATCACGATGAGGTTAAGGAAATCCCCTTGTCGTAAATCAGCATGTGTGTATGTGTGTGTGTGGGGGGGGTAAATTTTCAAAATAAAGGGGTGAAGTCTCTCTGTAAATACTCCCATTATCGTGAAAAAAGAAAAGTATCTCAATCGCAATTGCTGCTACTATCCAGATAATAATGGAGTCAACTTTTTTTCCCTCTCCATTTTATCCTTCGTATCGTTCTTGCTACAATTTTTTTTTTTTCATCTGATTAATTCACCTTTTTCTCTCGCTCGTTAACACGTTGCTCCTATCTTTTATCTTGTTCTAATCACACACTTTGTAGCTTTTTTTCCTGTCCACTATTCATTTGTATCAACTTTCCTTTTTTAGCCATCTAGGTTTTGCCATCCCTGTTCCCCCCTTCTTCAGTCTTCCTTCCATCTTTTTCTCAGACTGCTATCAGAATCCATTCCTCTTTTCCTTCTGGGAAATCTCCTTTTTTTTTTATTACTGTCCTGACACCAAACTCCGTTCTTCCCTTCTCCCCCCTTTGCCTATAATTTGCCTTTTATTTCCTTCATCCCCCATCAAGTTTCTTTTCCCCACCTTTTCTCAAGCACAAAGTTTAGATCATACTGACGTACCTTTTCCCTCTCAGTTCACTTTTCCCCAAAAATTCCCCAAAACCCAAAACTAAAACAAAGGCAGCCTAATGTAGTATTTTGAGATTTTTTTTTTTTAAAATTTCTACATCCCCTTTACTGGCCTCCCCGACCCATTCTTTCCACCCATAACCCCTTTCAATCATTTTATACATTATATATATGTCGTTTTTCCAATAATTTTTAAATTAATTTTGGCCTTTGTTGCTTTCTTTGCTGAATAAGGCAAACAAAAATTTTTATTAATAATTTCGCAAAAATCATAATGAACCTAACGATAAAAAAAATATTTCATTGTGTTTGTTTATCATTAAATTATTGTAAATTTATCTAAAATATATTTAGTTGGATGGGGGGTAAATTAAATTGCGCTTGTTATAATAAGATTAGGAAGTTTTTTAAGGTTCTTTTTGGGACAAAATTTTCTTTTACATTAAAAAATGAAAAAAAATATATCTTTTTAAAAGTATAAGAGAAAATTTAAAAAACACTTGATCTTAAATTATTTCTTGGGAGATAAGGGTGTCGGTAAACGGCCCCCAAATTTCATATTTAAGTATAATTTAAAAATTCATCATTATCTTCTGTTAAACATAGTTCAACGTATGTTCTGTGAAAGGTAGACACACACAGGTAGACAATTCGAACATCGAAACTTTTTGAATGGCAAGGATTGATATATTAAATGAAAACATCATATGCTAAATGGATTTTATTTACCTCATAAATCAATCAGACGGAATGAAGAGGGATAGAAAATATTTGACATTGTTAGATTAAGGGGGTTTAAAACTTGTCGACTAAAAGGGGTCATTGAGGCTCCCTTTCCCCTTTTCATCACCAGACATGAATACCTAAACCCCAAAATAGGGATAAGTAAAACCTCAGCATATACACACTGAGAGAAATACACCTCTCGGTGTATATTTCCGGACTTTTAAAGTAACTATTGCAGAGACTAAAAAAAACTAAGCAATAAAAAAATGTGCTAAAGTTTTAAAACATTTCATTATTACAGTCGAAGGTTAAACATCCGTGTTATAAATTATATATAATATAAATCAGATGCATTAATAAAACAAATTCCTCGACAGAACCAGTAGAAATGCTTCGGGTGAATGGAAAAAAAATTTTTATATATTTGTTATCGAATTATCGGTTGCCAGAAATCAGTCTCGATATGCCTGGTTGTGATCTAAATTATCTTGTCAGTTTTTCCCCCAGCCGTTGTATTTAGCAGTACTGACGGCTAAAATTTTCAAGTTGAAAATAGCCATTAAATTTTTTTTCTTAGATAAGGTTTTTGAAACAAACCCCTTTTTATTTAAAACTTTATTTGGGGTTCTTTTTTTCTAAACCTCTTGATGGTTTGAAGGACTCTTAGAAAAGCTGAGGAAAAAAAAATTGGAAATCTGTATACCATAAAGTTCATTTCTGTAAGGTTTATTTCCAAATAGCAAGCAACTGCAAGACGGTTGTTGTGCCCGAAACATAAAAATAACGGATGCGTTTTTATTTTGATGCTGCTCAAGCCTCATCATCCCCCTTTGAAAGGAAGGTGAGGGTATAATCTTAATAATTTAAGTAATTTGTACCCTTTTTAAGTTTTTTTTTTGGGCTAATGAAGGAGATTCCGCTGGATTAAAGTATTGATCTTATTTTCTCTCCTGTTTAGAAATGCTGATCTAAAAATTTTTTTAATTTTTGGGCCCCAAGCCTAATCTTGCTGGACTTAAACTCTGATGAGTGAAAAACATCTTATTAGATACTTTTAATTAGTGGTAAACAATAAAAGATATTAGAATGGAAATGGCAAGAATTATATTATTTTTAAACAGGAACAAATTCTGTGGAATGGAACAAAAGAAAAGGGTAAGTCGGGTCCTCGGGAAAAGACTCTCATTGGCATCGTCTCTTTCCTTAGGGGAAACAAATGGAGTCGCAGAGTCGGGGTGGATTTTGGGGTCCATACTGTGTGGTGATATCAGTTACGAGTTTTCAAAGGCACTGGTCGATAAACACTTGGCCTGGGTTTGTGTACTATCTAGTTGTGGTTGCGGGGTCGAGTCAAAGCTCCCGGCGTGTGTGGGGGGTGTGTGTGTGTGGTGTGGCGGGGTGGTCCCGAACGCTGAAAGTTTTATGTCAGTTGTGCTAATTGACTGAACCTCATTACGCTGCAGCCATCAGATGATTCACGCGCGGCACCTTTCTTACCACACCTGACCTCCCAAACCTGGCCCCACTTGATTCACATGATCTTTTGCCACTATGTACTCTGCGTATTTTTTTTCTCCTGTTTTGGGATTAATAAGAATCCCAACAGGCGAAAAGTTTCCTTTTAAAGGGGCCCATGAATATCACATGCATTTATTTACACTAAACTCGTTTAACTAGCGAGCAAAAACACGTCCATATCGGCCCCATTGATCATTAGAAGCTATTTTCCCAAACTTTACAAAAAGGGAATATCGCCCATAACGTCACCAGATTATAGAAATTAGACTTTTAAGTCCCCCCCCAGCTAACTGATGGCACTAGACCCAGGATTATGTTACAGGCGGCGGTTTGCAGCTCCCACTTTGCTCTCCCATTGTTCTCTCTCATTCGCTCTGTAACGGGGAAAAGAGACATGCATTCTCCTCAGTTGATACTAAAGCAGCAGGATCACAAATGTATCGTTAGACGAGGGGACCTTCTACCAGCAAGAATTTTTTTTTTTTTTCAGGCGCTTATTGCAATCTTTTTTGCCCATTTTAGCCCAAGTCGGAGAGCCCAGCCATGTTTAGGGTAAACCACTCTCTTTAGGGGGGCCCAACAACTGATAAATAACTTGAGGTTGCATGAAGAAGGCACATGTAATTTCAGTATTTGGTCATCTTTAAACACTTTTTGCTTGGGGAATATGGGCAGATGATGTGGAAAATTATGCCCTTTTCCCCTCCTCGTGATGGCACGAAAACTCATTGTTAGGATCGTGAAAACTTCTTTGACACAGCCTCAAATAATCTTCATTTTCCTATATTTGTAGATAAATCAGTTTTTTTTTTTTTTTTTTACATTCAAAGATTTTAATTAAACACACAAGATTTCATGCTGCTGGGTGTTTTTTGACTCAGGCCTCGACGACTGCTGCGATAATTCTAAACAAATTATTATTATTATAATCAAATGAAGCGCTAAACCACAGGGTTATACACAATTCTAAAAAAGGAAAAAAAACATTGATGACAAATAGCTAAAAAAGAGACAAGGATAAAAAAGGAATAACAGAAGGTTTGCAAGAAACAAGGGGCTGTAGTGATGAAGAGAAAGGAGATAATGAAAAAACACAAAGGGAAAATTGAATGAAGGGAAGAGCAGAAAAAAAAAATTCCGTTTAATGCGAAAGAGTTAGAGGAAGACATTTGATCGAGAAA
>WNWK01038897.1:0-17706 GCA_009830355.1 Cherax destructor
GACATGCATAGAATGAGGAAGAGAGAAATATATGAGAGTCTAAGGAATGGAGAATGTAAGGAGGAAGGGAAGAAGAGAAGAGATAGACAGATAGATAGAGAGAGAGAGAGAGAGAGAGAGAGAGAGAGAGAGAGAGAGAGAGAGAGAGAGAGAGAGAGAGAGAGAGAGAGAAATGAATTACCAGCTGCTCAAAGTTACATCACTCAAAAGCTTACAGCTATATTAGCCTGGGGAAAAAGATGGCAGGCCACATTTGCTTTTGAGAAAACACAAATGATGATGGTGTCTAGGCATCATGGAGGTAGTACTGGAGGAGTGGTAAGAATGTATGAAAGAGTGTTGGAACCCAGGGATGAAGTCGATATCCTTGAGGTGAAATCTGGCACCAAACTGATCATGAAGAACCACTTTGGAAATCCTGCAAACAGAATGGTCAGAAAGGTTACACCACTTAGACGTATTTCACATTTGCTGAACAGTAGAAGTTACAATATTCTGTACGACACACAAGTCCGCTCATACCTTGAATATGCTCCACTTCCTTGGATTGCCTGCCATTTTTCTCCTCTGCGACTTCGACAGAATAGAGAACAGAGCAAGACGACTCATCTCTCGCCTGGATCCAACCTGGATAGATCTGTCATTTCAGCAGAGCCTTCAACACAAGAGGGATGTAGGTGGCCTTACTGCTATGTACAAGGCCAACATTGTGAGAGGTGAGCTTCTACACAACAAGACGGGCAGCAAAGAGCAGCTACACTCTAGCTGTACCCTTCTCAAGATCATCACTTCATCTGAGATCATTTATTCCCAAGATGACTCGTGTCTGGAACACGTTCTTACACCATAACGACATCAACGATATAAAGTCACTTGACCAAATGAAATAGCTGGCCCACAGATTACTTGGAGTTTACCCGGAGAGGGTTTCGGGGGTCAACGCCCCCGCGGCCGGTCTGAGACCAGTTCCAGCTTCATAATGTTCTCTATCTTCATAACTCTTAACAATAAAAACGCTCTCAAATGAGCTGATGTACGTAACAACTTTTAGCTTGTAAATAAAGTTAGGAACCCTAAACCTAACCTTGCAAAATTCTCTGCAAAAAGAGAGCGAGCAAGAGTGAGAAAGAGAGAGAGAGAGAGAGTGAGAAAGGGAGAGAGAGGGATAAAAAAAAAAAGAGGGTAGTGGAGCACTATGCATTCATTTTGTAAAAAGATATTCCTTACTTGTTTCTTTATAAATGATTCAATAATGTTTAAAAATTAAATTTCAATACAATATATTTATATTTTTCGAGTATTAACTAAATAGATTTAACCTTGAAACACGTAAATATACAGTAATTTCTACTCCTGGCATTCATAGAGATTAAAACTGGCTCTAATCTTCATATATTTAATACAATTTTACCACTTATGTAAAACGAAACTCTGACTCTGTACTAAACCTAAAGCAAAATCTAAAGCTTGACTGGAAAAGGAAAGCTTTATTTGTGAGTTCGTGCTGGACACCAACAAGATTTAAGTAGGATTTAAATAAGGTATCATTATTAACTGAAGATTGTTACTCTAAATCTGATCAATAAAGAAAAGATATTAAGCATTGCAAAAAGATAATTACTTTTGGGGGAATTCCAAAATCTTATTTTTTCTGCATATGTAAATATTTAAGGTTTAATTAAATGAGTATTAAAATCATAAATTGAAAAAAATTCAGAGAACCTTTCTTATTGAAAAGTTCTTGAAGCCTTAAGAAGTACAGAGCTCTTCCTTAAAGTAGCTTCTTGAACTAAAGGAGTCGAGTCACCATAAATAAATGATAATACACATAATAATAATAATAATAATAATAATAATAATAATAATAATAATAATAATAATAATAATAATAATAATAATAATAATAATAATAATAATAATAATAATAATAATAATAATAATAATAATAATAATAATAATAATAATAATAATAATAATTACGTATATATTACAAACATGCTTCTCACTGATAGACATTAAAAAACGTATGACTAGTTTCTATTTAAAACAAACAATTTTAAAGCACGTACGTAAAACGAAACTGTGACTTTAACTTAGAGTAAGTCACAACGTATGAAAGATATTCGCAAAAAGGAAAGTTTCTTGAAGACAGTGAGATCGATCTGGGGTCCATGAGGACTCCAGCAGTCCGTCTCACTATTGACCCACATCTTTCCTAAGTTTATAAAGATTTCAACAGCATTATACACGTCATTCTCCCCTCACCTTCACATACTGTAGCTAAAATGTTTGTTATTCGTTTATAATTGTATATTAATGAAGATTGTTGATTTGTACAGTTGGTCACATTGAAGTTGACGCGAATTAGGTCCGACATAGACTTGTGGCAGCTCCTCGACGTAGTTAACAGTGTTTGGGTTATGAATGAATAAGTATGTCCACACAAATAGTGTTGTAACAAAAGCGATGATTGGTAGATGAGCTGCCGATTTCTGCAAATAATATTAGCTCCTATGTTTTAGTTAAGGACCTAATGTTAAGCATGCACAGGATATATACACAGATAAATACTGTCAGTAAATATACACTTGAGATTTTACTTAACTGCATATTTTAATGATTCGAGTGTTCTTGACTGATGGTTAGCAGACTATGTCAGAAAAATACACATGCAATATCTAATGCTTTGCTAGCCAGTTATTTTTTTCTATCAAATACAGGTGGTGCACGAGCTAGCAGGTGGAGCTGCTGTAGTTGGTGTATGTATGGGGAGAAAGGTGGGGGAGAGAATGACTTGGTGATCAGTACAGATTCTGGGGAGAAAGGTGGGGGAGAGAATGACTTGGTGATCAGTACAGATTCTGGGGAGAAAGGTGGGGGAGAGAATGACTTGGTGATCAGTACAGATTCTGGGGAGAAACGTGGGGGAGAGAATGACTTGGTGATCAGTACAGATTCTGGGAGAAAGGTGGGGAGGGAATGACTTGGTGATCAGTACAGATTCTGGGGAGAAACGTGGGGGAGGGAATGACTTAGTGATCAGTACAGATTCTGGGGAGAAAGGAGGTGATGTGATTGACTTAGTGATCAGTACAGATTCTGCAAAGTGTTGTGTGTGTTATGATGAATACGTCTTTTGAAATTTATTTCCAAACACTGAGATATTATTACATATATCTCAAATATAATAAGGTAATTTTTTGATAAGTATGATGAAGTATCATAAATGAATTATTATTACTATTAAAGTATTAATAATGGAACCTGTCTGGATATTGTAATTATTATATTGAGATTATTATGTATTGAAGATTATAGTATTGTAGATTATTATGTATTGTAGATTATTATGTATTGAAGATTATTATGTATTGTAGATTATTATGTATTGAGATTATTATGTATTGTAGATTATTATGTATTGTAGATTATTATGTATTGTAGATTATTATGTATTGAGATTATTATGTATTGATAGATTATTATGTATTGTAGATTATTATGTATTGTAGATTATTATGTATTGTAGATTATTATGTATTGTAGATTATTATGTATTGTAGATTATTATGTATTGTAGATTATTATGTATTGTAGATTATTATGTATTGTAGATTATTATGTATTGAAGATTATTATGTATTGTAGATTATTATGTATTGTAGATTATTATGTATTGAAGATTATTATGTATTGTAGATTATTATGTATTGAAGATTATTATGTATTGTAGATTATTATGTATTGAAGATTATTATGTATTGTAGATTATTATGTATTGTAGATTATTATGTATTGTAGATTATTATGTATTGTAGATTATTATGTATTGAAGATTATTATGTATT
Organism: Cherax destructor; assembly: GCA_009830355.1. Lineage (NCBI taxonomy): Eukaryota > Metazoa > Arthropoda > Malacostraca > Decapoda > Parastacidae > Cherax > Cherax destructor. The sequence continues at coordinate 3,849 of WNWK01038897.1, forward strand.
GTAGATTATTATGTATTGTAGATTATTATGTATTGTAGATTATTATGTATTGTAGATTATTATGTATTGATAGATTATTATGTATTGTAAGATTATTATTATGTATTAGATTATTATGTATTGAAGATTATTATGTATTGTAGATTATTATGTATTGTAGATTATTATGTATTGTAGATTATTATGTATTGTAGATTATTATGTATTGTAGATTATTATGTATTGTAGATTATTATGTATTGAAGATTATTATGTATTGAAGATTATTATGTATTGAAGATTATTATGTATTGAAGATTATTATGTATTGTAGATTATTATGTATTGTAGATTATTATGTATTGTAGATTATTATGTATTGTAGATTATTATGTATTGTAGATTATTATGTATTGTAGATTATTATGTATTGTAGATTATTATGTATTGAAGATTATTATGTATTGTAGATTATTATGTATTGTAGATTATTATGTATTGTAGATTATTATGTATTGTAGATTATTATGTATTGTAGATTATTATGTATTGTAGATTATTATGTATTGTAGATTATTATGTATTGTAGTTGCTGGAAAGATACGACTTGGTAAATGATGTGCTGTGCTCTTCCGTATTTCCCATTCGTTTTGGATGAGTTATTGTTTGAAGTCTACTCCTGGACGAGGTCTCATATATTTAAAATATTTGCCCTATGAAGCTCAATAAATAGTTTATTTTTAAATTAATTTTGTTGGATTTTATTGTGTCTTTTCAAGTAATGAAAAAAAAATCTGCAGAGATTTATTGTAATTACGAATATATTCCTTACATGCTCGGCATTCATAGACATTAAAAAATGTATGACTAGTTTTATATATAACAGATATTATATTACAGATATTCGTGAACCCGAGTCTTCCTGAGTTCATAAAGATTTCAACAACATTATGTACATCATTCTCGCCTCACATCCATATACCGTAACTAAAATGTGTATTATTCATTTATAATTGTATATTAATGAAGATTGTTGATTTGTACAGTTGATCACACTAAAGTTGAGGCGAATTATGGCCTAGGAGACGTATAGTAGTTCGTCAACGTAGTAAACAGTATTTGGTGATGAATGAATTCGTGTGTCCACACAAAAAGTGTTGTAACAAAAGCGATGATTGGTAGATGAGCCTCAGATTTATGCATGTAATATTAGCTTCCATGTTTTAGTTAAGGACCTGATGTTAAGCATGCACAGGGTATGTACACAGAAATACTATCAGTGTATATCCACTGAAAATTTACTTTAATGCTTGTTCTAATAATGCGAGTGTTCTTGACTGGTGGTTAACAGACTACAAGCAACTTAATGATCAACGTGAAGTTGATGCGCCTTAGGGCCCTACTTAGAAGACTGTCACATGCAGTATTCTCCACCTGACCCAGCATTCTACACCTGACTAAATCGTATAAATACTCATGTATCTTTTTTCCAGGTAGATCTGTTTGTGACTTGATAAAGCCCACTGCGTGGGCGAAACGTTGTCAATAAAGGATCACATTATACTGCTTATGTGTTTATTTTTCCACTGTGTCGGTATTTTATACCATTTATTTCCAGGCCTTATATATAAATAATATTTACGTGAAGACTATTCTCGTAATTAGTTGTAAGATAGTGTTATATTTGAATTATGTAATTTTTTCTCTCTCTCTTCCTGTGGCAGTAAATAATGTTCAACACCAAACATGTAAGAAAAACACATGCAATAATAACCAATGCATGTATTAAGACGTTTCGCCAACCAGTTATATTTTCCAACATTTGTATTTTTCCCCTAGCTCGCTAGAGCTAGTAGGGGGAGCTAGTGTAGGTGGTGTATGTATGGAAGAAAAGTTAGGGAAGGGAAGAACTTAGTGATCAAGACAGAATCTGCAAAGTGGTTGCTTGTATGTGTTATGATAATTACGTCTTTGAATAATTTATTTCTAAACATTGGGATATTATTGTTTATAAAATATAAAATGTGATAAGTTAAATTTTTAACAAGCATGATGGAGAACTATGTGTTACCTACAGAAGCAGAAAGAATTAGCTTGGTAATGTTAGAAGTAATTTTTTTTTATATTTTATTTAAAACACATTACAATACATTGAATATTACATTATAAGTATATAACAATATACAAAATTCCAAACCTCAATTCCACATGCAGCCTATCCATGCTCATGGCATTACACAAAAACTTCACGTGCACTATAAAAGTACATAATTTAACCTGCACATGAGTCCCATCAATAACTATTTTACCATCCCCACTTAGGCCTCACTGGCCTGCACATCTAAACCTTTTTTTTTTTTTTTTTTTTTTTTTATGTAAATCCAGAATTAATCACATAGAAACACTTTCTTAGAGAACAGTAAAACGGGAAATAAGGTTCCCTCACTGACATATAAAAATATATGAATCACAAAATCCTATAGTGTGAAGACAAGTAACACTATGAAAAATCCTGATCCAATATAAATCCCTAAAACTGTAAAATTCTTAAGTTAAGCTTTATCACACAAAACAATGAATACTGATTAAATTGCGTGTACAATATATTTAAGACACATATTATCACCATACTGAGCAGCACAATTCACGCTAAATGATACAAAAATTTTACAAAGCTCCGTCACACAAAATAAAGGATCCAAAGCCCTCCTAATTAAAGGAACAAAACAAAACAATGATTACTGATCCTAAAAAGTACCGCAAAGCAACCCCCATTTGTTAACACACACAAATCCAGAACAAAGCCACGAAGGAATAACTAAAAAATTTAAATGACCATAAGGCATCCGTTAGTCAAAGGTTTGACACATAAGCAATATATATACAACAAGCATATATAATATACAATCCAAAAGTTTACAAAAAAAACGAAATACACCTAACTAAACAAACATAGGGAACCCCAAAGGGGTCAAAAAGCATACAATGATATACCTACAACTACAACTAAATCCCTTGATAATATGATCCAGCAATAATAAGGAAGATATCCTAGGCACACACATTGTGCAAGAACTTTTCATATATAATATTATAAAAACATATATATACAATGACATGTGCCAATGGATATCATTACATTCATGAACGAACAACGTAATGTACAATAATTAAATACTTCCCTAAATGTAAACAATCTAACAAAATTTTAATAATTATACAATAAACAGAACCAGGCCATTCTACCATAATACGTAAATAACAGATGCAATTACACAAAGGTCAATTACAAATTAATTACAAATAAATTTACTGACGCAATGTATAGGTGTACTTCCAAAATTTATATATTAATCATGTCCTTTACTACCATTATCATTATCCTCGAGTCAAACCACCTCTAACATACCCCACTTGAGTCCCAAATCCTTCTAAAAATCACCACATCCAATTAATCATCATCCATAAGGACTCTTATTAGTCTTTAAGTCATAGAACTCATCTATAAATTGTCACCCGTCACACCTTCCTCAAATCTATATCCAACCAAACCTCAAGCATTCCCTCGTTATCATCCAACAAACCTCAAGCATTCCCTCGTTATCATCCAGAACAAACCTCAAGCATTCCACGTTATCATCCACAACAAAAGTCTCAACTCGAAGGAGAACAGCCCCCGTTTCATCTACGCACATCAACTTAAGTCCACCAGCGCCTAACTGTAAAATCCCTGTAACTACCAGGAAAACACCTGCCCCAGCCATGCCATATATCAAACTATTCCACACTTAGTTCTGTACATATTCGCCGCAATAGCATTCAGTCTCTCCCTTCCTGACATCCCCTCATTCCCCCCGATACATATACAAAATCTACCGCCAAATATAATAAAGCCCTCCTAACTTCCTTCTGCACTCCACCTATATCCATACCTATAAACTCAAAGGGTGTATCCCTCCCCCTCCCATCATTCTAAGTAAATGTTTCATCCATTCCCTAATAATTCCCAATTGCTCAAAAATAAACCCCATGATAAGAGTATCTTCTTCCCCACACATTCCACAACAAGCATCCCTAGTCAATCCCATTTTATATAATACCGCCTTAGAGGCCAAAACCCCATGCAAAAACCGATACATAACTTCTCTCACCCTTGGCTTTATCTTGAGATCTTTTAACCCACCCCAGATACTTTTCCAATCATACACTGGGAAAGTAGCGATTCCTCGACTACTTCCCTTACCTTCCCTGCTTTTTCCAAACGTCGGACTAGAATATTCCTCGGATTTCCGGCGCACATTAGAATTCTCAACATATCTTCACAATGTACCAAATCCTTACCACTCCACCATGCACGTAAATGTCTCATGACATCTCCAACCCGTCTGCCCCTCACCCCCCCCGTTGCCAAAAAACAACTTTTGACATACATACTCATAAGTCTCACCTCTAGTTGATTAACCCCAATCCCCCATTACACACCTTTTTCATCACCAATTCCTTACTCAGCCAATGTCTCCCATATCCCCAGACAAATCTCATAACTTTCCTCGCAAATGCCACAACATCCGCCCTTAAAATTGGGTAAATCCAGCCACATACCATATTTTACTATATAATAGCGTGTTCACCGCTATTACTCTCTGATGTATGGTCCCATCACCCCTACTCCATCCACTCATTCTACTTAAAGTACCTTTTAAACATTCCTTGCATTAACTAGTCTTTTTTCCAAAATTTTTTAAACACAATTCCAAAACCTTTAAACTATCAACTACTTTCCAACCACACCTATCCCCCCCTATACCTCCACCCCCCCACATTCCAATCTCAAGCAATTTTGATTTATCCATTAATGCTTAAACCTGTCCCATACAAATGTTCCCAAACACTCATTCACTCGTGTTAACCTTCCTCATTCGTAAAAAACAGTTGTATCATCTACATATCCAACTACCCCAGCCACCATCCATACCTTTGAAGGTGCTTCACACCATGTCTAACTAAACAATAAAGGATTTCCCCCAGACAAGAAAAAAATTGGGCAAAACCTGTCAGACCCCTTCCCATGCCTACAGCTTTACTAATCATTCCATTTATTTGCACCCCCCTTTAGCATCTCTATACAAAGTTCCGCCCATCTCACTATTTCACCCCCAAAAACCTTGCTTCCTCATAATTTTCCATAACATTTCCCGATCTACACTATCATACCCGCCTTCCAATCTACAGCCAAAACCCCCCTCGCCTTCATCAATAAATTTTCGAATACTCATCAAACCTTTTGAAACTTCCCCCGGAATACCATATTGTCCTTTTCTATCCCCCTCTTCACACTTTTTCCCTTTCCCAATACCTTAGCAAACAATTTATAATCTGCACATCATCGAAATGCTCTATAATTCCTAATAGTATCATCGGCCCTGATTTTCGTATCAACACTACCACTCCCGTTCTTTTGCGACTCTCCCATGCATTAAATGCTTTCATCCCCTTAACCTCACTACACATTCCTTTAAGCATCCCAATTTAAATAAAAGTCACCCCCCAAACCATCCCCCCCGGGGGGGACTTTCGCAGACTCATTTATTCAAAGCAACCCACACCTCATCCTCACTTATAACACCTTCCATCTCCATCCTATCCTCTTTATTCAATATTGTTTCTAACTACCCCAAATCTGTTCACTCAGTTTTAACACCATCCTAGTTCCCAGATTTTCCTAAAATATTCCCACCATGCACTCGCATATAAACATGGCGTCAGTCCCCATAACATGCCCCTTCTGATACACACCCATTGTTTCATGCCCTCCAATTTTTTATCAACATGTTTTGTCTACTTTTTCCTATATTTTCCAATACACACATAGAGGGCTTATCCCCCACAACACCCCTCTATGCCCCCACGCACGAACCCGCATCAAAACGTTCATTATGAATCATCTAATTTATCTTTATTTTCTCATTTCCACTACTTGCCTATCCGTTCTTCCATAACACCACCCAAATTGTCCTTCCAAATACTTTGGAACCCATACTTCCATTGCGCCTCTTCTCTACCTTTCATCCTATAATATTTCTGAAACCCGGCTTCCACATTCACCCACCATGCAATAAATCCTTTCTAACCTCCCATTTTCCCCACACTTCCCCATTAAAGAAACCCCCAACTGCTTCCTCACCTTCCAATAATTGCACATTCAATTTCCAGTTGCCAAACCCACCTGACCATTCCGGGCCATTCCAAGTCAACTAACACCCCCATGGTCTGAAAATCCAAATCCACACTGTAACCTACCAACATTAACCATCCTAGAAACATATATCCTATCTAACCTCGCAGCATATCCCCTCCTTATAAAGGAAAATTCATTATACCCCTGCAACACATCCACTAAACTTACACTACCCAAAACATCACGCAAAACACGCAACACACATCCACCCCCTTGGCACATCCTTTTCTCGTATGATACAGTTCCAATCACCCCCCAAATACCACCTCTGGAATCCTCCAAAAATAAATTAATTGTTCTCTCCAAATTCTTCCTTTACACTTCTAACGCTTGGGAGCTGGTAAATAAACGCCAAGAAAACAACACGAAAAAACCTCCCATACCCCGTCTACTCCACAACCCTCCCCTCCCTACCCTCTTCCCACTTCAACAACTGGGGCATTCTCCTTCACTAAAACCGCCCTCCACCCTTGAAACCGAACTACCAAAACATACACTCTATAATCCGGCACAATCAAATTTCCACATCGACAATTTATCCTCTTGTATAAAGGCCACATCCACTGCATTTTTTCATGCTCACCTCATCCACTTCCTTCTTACCTCCGCCATAGCTCCATTAACATTTAACGTGATGCTCCTGAAAAAAAGAGGTGGTTTTCCTTGGATCTAAATTCTTCTTTCCCTTCCAAAATTTTTGTCCATTACTACCGTTCCTATCCATATTCTTCACTTCTTGTACATCACCTCCCCTTTTCTTATTTTTCAAAGGCCTTTGCGGTACATCAACAGACACTTTTTAGGACCTTTGGGGGGTACATCATCATCACCATATGGCTCGTTTCCTTGAATCAAGAATTTCCATATCAGTTTCCCTATCCTCATTATGAACAAAAACCCGCACATTGCACTTCCAATCCTCCCCTCATCTGGACTATTTCTCCCATTGCCCCCACCCAACCTTTTAAAATCTCTTCCCGCTTTTTCCACAGGCAAATCTATTTGTCCCTTGGGAACATCCAATAATCCACCACCAACTCAGGAATCACCTCACTCCCTTCCCAAATCAAGTTCTGCTTCCTCTGCAATTGTTCCCATTGCAGCCTGTGTTCACCGGAAGCGTTTTACACGTTTCCATCGACTGTGTTACTATGTCACCCATCTTGCAGGCGACCACGCCCCACCTCCTGGGGATTCATGCAATTCTTCATGTCCGTCCTTACCTCGCTCCTCATCTAGACGCCGTCCTTGTCGTTTATTACATGCAGCAGCCATATGCTCATACGAGTCAAAAAATACGACATGTTCGTTGTTGACCAAAAAAATTTCATATACTTGTGTTCTGAATTTTGGAAACCAAATATGAAGGTATTGCTCTTCGTAATGACATTTTTTGGGTATATGATCCCCCCGGTAAACCCCCTTATAAAACCATCAGGGCCCCAAGACCCAAACAACCGCATGTATTTCTCCAAAATTTGAAAGCATTCCCCTTTAAAACCCTTTCCGCACTTCAAATGGCAAATTTCGACCTTTATCCATTTGTATTGTTTGGAAACATCTTTTTTAATTTACCCACTGAGCATTTATTTGAAAAATTTTCCCGAACTTATCAACGAGGCTTCATAAACTTGGGTGTCGTCAATTTGATGAATATTCTTACTTCCATTAAAACGCCGTAAATATCATCATTTGCGATGCCATATTTGTCTCGAAGGGGTAGCCGGCAGAAATACATTAGCATTGGTGGATATAGGGCCCCCTTTTTGAGTTCCCCGCAGACAGTATTCACTCTTCTCCGCAACTGTGTTGTCATCTTGCTATGAATACCCCAAATGCCTTAGCACAACAAGTGAGCAGTCAGGGGCACCCCAAAAAGGGAAGGGGAGCAGCGAATGTCGTTAAAGTAATTAATGTAAACATGAGAACCTGTTCCAGGCACTGTGGCGGGGTAGATAGAATTTTTGGGGTGATGTGCTGTGGTCTTCTTCCGTTTTTTTTATTCGTTTTTGCATGAGGCGCTGATAGATGTCCACCCCTGGGGGTTTCATATATTCAAAATATACCCCCCTGTATTTTTTTTAAGGAAATAAAAAAAGGTAAATCGACATTGCCCCGCCTTTTAACAATTTTTAGCTTATTAAATTTTGAAAATTGATGCTAAGCTTTTTTAATAGATATTTTAAAGGGTTTGCAATTTGTACATGGAATATTTTGAAGCTTAACAGTTTTAAAGAATTTTCCTGATAAAGCTAAGTGGAAAGGGTATGTGGATAATATTTTATGTTTTATGCCCAAGAATATAGATACAAACCATTTCCTACTTGAATTAAATATTTTTTTTCCGCCCCATAAAGTTTTTTTGTTGAGTTAGAGCAACATTATAGATTAAACTTAAAGTGACATGACTGTAGATTATGGTGCTCAGTTCTGTTCTTAGTTTTGCAGAATGGACTTAAATGTGGGTAAATTTTTTAAGGGGACTTAAAAAGGATCCCATGTATAAAATTTTTTTCCCCGCTTTTTCAACAAGGGCACTGAATTTGCTCTCTCGGGGAAAAAAGGGAAAAACGTGAAATAATCGAAGTGTTAAAGGGGCCCGGGAAATTTAAAAAAGGGGGTATAAATAACTTACTAAAAAATTAACCCAAACAGGACTCCCCAGTAAATAATTCAAGTTGGAAAACATTGATTTAGAAAGAATATTTACTGGTTTTTAATAGTTTGGGATATGTGGAACAAAGTCCTGAGTAGCTTCATTGAAGAGAGAACTTAGAGTAGTTTTTTAAAAAAAGTTAGACACGTGAGTGGATGAGTCGGACCTGCCTAGCTTGGACCAGTACCTGTAAGTGTTGTGGTGAGACCCACAAACGGGGAAACTGACCTTTTTCAGTTAGAAATTTTTTATTATTAAGTCAACCAACAAACGTTTCATTAAATAAATGTCTATCTGTGCCCCTGTCTTTTTCCCCCAAAATAGGCCTGCCGCAGTGCTCTTCCTTACATATTTTTTTTTCGAGTCTTGGGGTTTTTTTATAACAGCCACCTTTGAGGGGGAAAAGCCCCCTTCCATAAAAATATTTTAAAACCACAAACAATTTTGGTCCTAGCCCCAAATTTAAATTAATGAGACTGAAAAAAAAAAAAGAATGATTTGGGGGTACGACTCCGTTCGTACACCCCAAGGGATCGGGGTTTCATTGCCCGGGGGGCCTTTTGGCAAAAAAGGTAGCGGCGTGAGTGACGGTCAAAAGTTTCTTCTCTTTTCAGTCACCCTTGATTTCCCCGTAATCTTCCCCCCCAAGGTTTTGTAACGGGGAAAAGGAATTCCTTTTAATGTCTCTGGGGAAACCTTGGACTCGATTACAGCCTCCAGATCCCTTGTGCTCGGGCCGGGCCCCGGGGGGTTTAAAGATTCTTGTGATTTTTCCCCAAAATTCGGCGGTAAAATTTTCCCAATTTTTAACTTTTTTCCCCACTTCAATATTCCCCCCCGCATATATTGAGACACAGGGGGTGGGGTTGTAAATGAGGGGTTTCTTTTTTGGGCCTTAACCAAAAGGCATCTTTTAATTGGGGGGTTCAAACCCAGGGTAAGACAGTCCCAAATTTTGGGGAAACTGGCCCCAGGTACCTGTGGGGGGAAAAAATTTTGAGAGTACCAGTAGGAACACTGGTTGAGGTACCAGGGGGGGAACATGGCTGGGGGGTACCAGTGGTGAGAACACTGGTCTGGGAACCCCTGGGAGAACCCCCGGTCTGAGTGTACCAGTGGTGAAGGGGCCCTTAAGGGGGAGTGCTCCCCCGGGGGAAACCCCTGGCCCCGGGGTGCCAGTGGTGAGAACCTGGTCTGGGAAACCAGGGTGGAACACTGGCCCCAGTGTTATGGTGGGCCCCCCTGAGTGTATCAGTGGGAGACCACTGGTCTGAGGTACCAGTGGTTTTGAACATGGTCTGAGTGACATGGGGGGAACACTGGTCTAGGTATCAGTTGTGAGAACACTGGTCTGGGGGCCAGTGGTGAGAAACTTTGAGGGGGTACCGGGGAGACCATTGGTCTGAGTGTACCAGTGGTGAGAACACTGGTCTGAGTGGGGTAGTTGTGAGAACACTTGTCTGAGTATACCACTGGTGAGAAAAATGGCCCCAGTGTACCAGTGGTGAGACCACTGGCCTGGGTGTCCCCTGGTGAGACCACCCGTCTGAGTGTACCCCTGGTGAGGGCGCTGGTCTGGTGTATTAGTTGTGAGAACACGGTTTTGGGGGCCAGCCCCGGGGCACTGGTCCCAGTGTACCAGTGGGGAACACTGGTCCCCATGTATCCGGGGGAAAACTTTTGGCTGAGTGTACCAGTCGTGAGGGGCACCCCGGCTGAGTGTACCAGTGGTGAGAACACTTTTGGCTGGGGGGTACCAGTGGTGAGAACACTGGTCTGAGGTACCACTGGTGAGAACACTGGTCTGAGTGTGCCAGTGGTGAGACCACTGGGGTGGGGGGTATCCCCTTGTGAGAACACTGGGGTGGGTCCCCCGGTGAGAACACTGGGGGTGAGTGTACCAGTGGTGAGAACACTGGTCTGAGGATCAGTTGTGAGAACACTGGTCTGAGTGTACCACTGGTGAGAACACTGGTCTGAGTGTACCAGTGGTGAGAACAGGGGGCTGATGTACCAGTAGTGAGAACACTGGTCTGAGTTACCAGGGGGCACGGGGTTTAGTGTTGCAGTTGTCTGGTCTTCAACATGGTTCCTGTGCTCTGGGGTCTTGTGGGGGCAATACAAGGTCTTATTGCTCCTTTGGAGAGTCGTTATTGTTTTATTCTTATTATTATTTCTTGTTTTTTTTAAAAGAGTTATAATATTTTAGAGGCTATTTTTTGATTTTAAGTAAAAAAAATATGTAAAATTTTTCAATTTTAAAATTTTTTTAAAGAAACAACAGTTTTAGAAAAAAAAAAATGCCCTTCAAAATATATATATATATATATATATATATATATATATAAAAATATATATATATATATATATATATATATATATATATAGAAAAAAATAAAAAAAAAATTCCCCCCAACGTTTTCTCCCACTTATGTGAGTAGTCAAAAACCTTTTGGGGTTTTCTTTTTTTTATAGGGGTTTTCTTGCATTTTTTTATATCACCTGTTTACTTTTGATCTTTTTTTTTATATATATATATATATATATATATATATATATATATATATATATATATATATATATATATATATATATATATATATATATATATTTTTAAAATATATATATAATGTATATATAATTTGCATATAGATGACTGTCCTCTGAATTTACTTATCCAGGGAAGAAGTGCCAGCTACTCTAAGTTGATAATCACCAGCTTACAGCTATATCAGCCTGGGGTAAACGAGGGGAGGCCCCTTTTCTCCTGAGAATAAAACAAATGATTATAGTCTCAGGGATGATGATGGTAATGTTGGAGCAGTGGTAAGAAGGGTAGGGAGTAGTTGGCCCCCCGGGGGGGGAATTGATATCCGGGGGAAACTGACCCAAACTGATGTTTTCAACCATTTACAGCACTTAGCCCATTTCACATAGGGGCCAAAGGGGAGAGGTTGCAAGATTCTGAGGGCACAAGTACGCTGACATCTTGAATATGGTCCACTTTCTTGGACTGCCTGCCCCCTTTCCCCCCTCTAATCTGCCACTTCATGACAGAATAGAGAACAGAATAAAACGACTATCTCTCGCCTGACCCACCCCGATAGATCGTATTTTAGCAGACCCCAACATGAATGATGGGGAGGCCCTACTGGTAGAGCAAGGTAAAAGTAAATACCATACTTGGTTCCACTTGAGGAAGAAAAGAGCTTCACACCACGAGGGCAGCAAGCAGCAACTAACTCTGACTGTAAGTTTCTAAAATCACCTGTGATCCTTTCTTGGGATCGTGTCTAACATTATCGTTCAGCATAGCAACATCAAGAAAAAATGGCTAAGATGGTCCCCAAATTCATCCTGTTCCATATTTCTATTTTTTTTTAACAATAAAAAGGCTTTAAAAAAAACTAATTGGGAAAACTGCTTTTAAATAAAAAAAACCTAACCGAACCTTGTAAAATCCGTTTAAAAAAAAAGAAAGAGAGAGAGAGAGAGAGAGAGAGAGAGAGAGAGAGAGAGAGAGAGAGAGAAAAAAAAAAAAAAAAAAAAAAAAAAAAAAAAAGAGAGAGAAAAAAGGGGGGAGAGAGAGAAAGGGAAAAAAGGAAAGGAGAAAGAAAAAAAAAGTCGGGTTGGAAACAAAAAATTCCTTTCCCTTTTTTTTTAAATATCTCTTCTTTTTCCGTGTTGCTGAGGTTAGAATAGTTTGGCAGAAAAAATTTTTCCCACCCCCCTCCCCCCACCCCCCCCTTCCTTCCCCCCCCTTCCCCCCCCCCACCCTCCCCCCCCCCCGCCCCCCAGGGAACATTTCTGAGCAGTTTTCATTCTGTCACTACACTGTACTTTTTGTCCCCTTTGATAAATATAGAGAAACAGAGCATAATAATCTATTGATATGTTTGATATCTTATTAATCAATAAATACCAGACATCAAGCAAATTTCCCCCTTAATTTATTTTTTAGACAAAAACCCCATGTAATCCTTTTAACCCTTTTTGGGGCCAATTTCTAGCTCTTGTGCTAAGCGGCACAGGTGGATATGGGGGCAATAAGCAGATTCTTGACCGAAACATCTATTCTAAATATTATTTTTTATGAATATTTAAAAAAGTCAGACCCCAAATTTAAAAAACTTACTACAATTACTACTCTACTACTACTATACTACTACTACTACTACTACTACTACTACTACATATACTACTACTACTACCACTACTACTACTACTACTCCTCTATACATACTTTTTATTTTACACAACTTTTCTATTATAAAATTCCCCCTACAAAACACCTACAAATATCTATAAGAAAGTTTTGCAAATACCTTTTACACCACTTATAAATAACTGAATTTTCATTTTTTTTTTATTTAAAAATTTTAGTAGACAGGTTCATCTAGTGGGTTTGTGAAAAATTTTTTGCTTTTCTTCCTTGTTTCTTCAGTTTATTGACTCAATTTTTCAGACAATTACTTCTTCAAATTTAATATATCATCTTTTTTTTAAATGGTTAAGAAGTGTGAATATCCGTTTAAGTTTCTTATAGTAAGCGAAAACTAATTAGAATTGGAGTTTTCTTCCTATTAACTTTTTATTATCCTTTTACATAATTTGTACCAAAAAAAAAAAAAACGACAGAAAACGCAGATGCAAAGGATGAAAACTTGGGACGGGTGTAAGGCCGGGGGAAAAAGAGCTGCAAACCCCACCCAAGAAAAGGTACTGGCTAAATAGTATCGGATATCGCATGAGGCCGGTATCCTGCCTGTGTCTGACTCTGAGATTAGCATTTATGAAGATTAGCAAGGAGTCACTGTAACCTATCTACAAGGGGGTCAGACCTGCCCACTATGGAGCACCGTATAGAGCCGATGTGACAGAGTAAGGAGCTAAAACCCGATGAAATCAGAGGAAAGGAAGGAGTGATAGGATATTAACGTACAAAATCTAAGACGGATAGAGTTAAAGGGGTAAACTGTTTTAAC
>WNWK01038898.1:0-17706 GCA_009830355.1 Cherax destructor
TACAAAACTAATTCCAACCACACAATAGAGCGAAAAACTAATGTCAAAGACCTGGGAGTGATCATGTCAGAGGATCTCGCCTTCAAGGACCATAACAGTGTAGCAATTGCATCTGCTCGAAAAATGACAGGATGGATAATGAGAACCTTCAAAACCAGGGATGCAAAGCCCATGTTGACACTTTACAGATCGCTTGTTCTATCTAGGCTGGAATATTTCTGCACACTAACTGCACCTTTCAAGGCAGGTGAAATTGCTGACCTTGAAAATGTGCACTGCACGCATAAGTGCGATAAACCACCTCAACTACTGGGAACGCTTGAAGTTCCTAAACCTGTACTCTCTAGAACGTAGGCGGGAGAGATACATTATTATATACACATGGAAAATTCTCGAGGGCTTAGTACCAAACTAGCAAACAAAAATCACTCCGTACGAAAGCAAAAGACTCGGCAGGGGATGTAACATCCCCCCAACGAAGAGCAGGGGTGCCACTAGCACGTTGAGGGACAACACAATAAGTGTGAGGGGCCAAAGATTGATCAACTGCCTCCCAGCATACATCAGGGGGATTACCAACAAGCCCCTGGCTGTCTTCAAGCAGGCACTGGATAGGCACCTCAAGTCGGTACCTGATCAGCCGGGCTGTGGTTCGTACGTTGGACTGCGTGCGGCCAGCAGTAACAGCCTGGTTGATCAGGCTCTGGTCCAACAGGAGTCTTGGTCACAGACCGGGCCGCGGGGGCGTTGACCCCTGGAATTCTCTCCAGGTAGACTCCAGGTAGAAAATACCAATATTTTCCACACCCGAGCTACAACCTATACAGGTGTGACAGAGTGAACAGGCAAAAAGGGGGGGTTGGCCTGCATATTACAGAGTCACTTATATGTTCAGAACTACTAAATGCCTCAAATGATGTAGTTGAAGTATTAGCAATAAAGATCGAGAATCAAAACCTGGTCATCGTGGTTGTATACAAGCCCCCGGATGCATTGTCCCAACAATTCCAGGAACAGCTTCAGAAAATTGACCTCTGTCTGGAAAATCTTCCAGCTCCTGCCCCCCAACATCTTGCTCCTGGGGGATTTCAACCTAAGGCACCTAAAATGGAGGAACATTGCAAAAAATGTGGTAGCAGAGATAACACCAGGAGGCAGCTCAGATGAAAACTTGCACACACATGAACTTTTAAATCTCTGCTCCAAATTCACCTTAAACCAGCAAATAGTAGAGCCCACAAGATTAGAGAATACACTGGACCTCATCTTCACCAACAATGATGATCTGATACGAAATGTCATCATATCAAAAACAATATACTCAGATCACAACATATTAGAGGTCCAGACATGCATACGGGGAGCCCCAGATCAACAAAATGTGATCAGCCACAAGGGAGCTTTCACCAAATTCAACTTCAATAACAAAAACATAAGGTGGGACCAAGTAAACCAAGTTCTAAATGATATAAACTGGGAAGATTGCCTAAGCATCACGGATCCTAACCTATGTCTAGAACAAATTAACTCTGTGGCACTTGAGGTTTGCTCAAGGCAAATTCCCTTAAGGAAAAGGAGGAGAAGATGCAAACTAGAAAGAGAGAGGCGCTCCCTATACAGGCAAAGGCAAAGAATAACGGAGCGGCTACAAGAGGCCAATATATATGAAATAAGAAGGGAGACACTAGTCAGAGAAATAGCAAACATCGAATTAAAACTAAAGGAATCCTACAGGAATCAAGAAACGCTGGAAGAACTAAAAGCCGTAAATGAAGTTGAAAGAAAAACAAAGTATTTCTTTTCTTGTGCAAAATCAAAGTCGAGAACAACAACCAGTATTGGGCCCCTACTTAAACGGGATGGGTCCTACACAGATGACAGCAAGGAAATGAGTGAGTTACTTAAGTCCCAGTATGACTCAGTTTTTAGCGAGCCGCTAACCAGACTGAAAATCGAAGACCTAAATGAATTTTTTATGAGAGTGCCACAGAACTTGACAGACGTATGCCTATTTGACATCACCCTGACGCTCAATGACTTCGAAAGGGCAATAAATGACATGCCCATGCACTCCGCTCCAGGCCCAGACTCATGGAACTCCATGTTCATCAAGAACTGCAAGAAGCTCCCTCTTTAAGGGGGGCTCCTTGTCGTCATAAAGAGGCTATCGGTCTGAGGAATTGGACCTCTTGGTGCTCTTCCTCAGACCGAACCTAATTACCCCCCAATCCCCCCTTCCCTTTCCCATCTTCCCCATCCTCCCTTTTCCCTTTCCTCCTCCTCCTCCTTATCCCTACCTTATTTCCTTCCCATTTTTATCCTGGGTGCTTCCCTCCACAGGTATTCTAGTTCCTAGGTAGGGGAAAGGGTACCATGGTCTTCCTCTTTCCGTTGAGGTTCGTGGCAGTGGTGTAGTTTGATGTGCAATCTGGATCGCCCGGGGATGCCCCTCCCTCTCTGGTCTCCCAGGGGGTGGCTTTGGGTATCTTTTGGGTGACGAGTGTATCTCTGGAGGTAACCTTTCGGATTCCAGGGGTGGTGTCCGAAGGAGGTATGCTTTGTGGCAGATATCCGGCCACCCTCTCTTTTGTCCGCCGAGGTAGCTCGGTTGATGTGAGGTTGCTATCCGGATCGCTGGTTTACTGGCGTGAAGGGTAGGGTATGGCATGGGTTCCATGCAGCATCTGCCCTACTTGTGGTGTTGAGGTCCTCTTAGGCACAGAGGGTGATTTACGCCCCTTTCATTCCTAGATGCTATTCCTCCACGTTCCCCCTTTTTCTTCTCTTTCTTTTTTTTCTTAAAAACAAAAAGAAAGAACAAACCTAACCATGGATGCCCTAGCCCATGAACCTAACCATGGATGCCCTAGCCCATGAACCTAACCATGGATGCCCTAGCCCATGAACCTAACCATGGATGCCCTAGCCCATGAACCTAACCATGGATGCCCTAGCCCATGAACCTAACCATGGATGCCCTAGCCCATGAACCTAACCATGGATTCCCTAGCCCATGTACCTAACCATGGATGCCCTAGCCTATGAACCTAACCATGGATGCCCTAGCCCATGAACCTAACCATGGATGCCCTAGCCCATGAACCTAACCATGGATGCCCTAGCCCATGAACCTAACCATGGATGCCCTAGCCCATGAACCTAACCATGGATTCCCTAGCCCATGAACCTAACCATGGATGCCCTAGCCCATGAACCTAACCATGGATGCCCTAGCCCATGAACCTAACCATGGATGCCCTAGCCCATGAACCTAACCATGGATGCCCTAGCCCATGAACCTAACCATGGATGCCCTAGCCCATGAACCTAACCATGGATGCCCTAGCCCATGAACCTAACCATGGATGCCCTAGCCCATGAACCTAACCATGGATGCCCTAGCCCATGAACCTAACCATGGATGCCCTAGCCCATGAACCTAACCATGGATGCCCCAACATGTGAACCTACCCCTGGGCCCCTTCCTGATACCGCACCCAGTACTGACCCTGCCTCGTTAATGGACAACTCTTCAGATATCTCTAATACCCCTGTACCTCTTGCTGGTGGCGGTTCGTCACCTGCTTCAGGTACCGGGGTTCCGACCGGCCCTTTTGATATATCTGACCTTCGCTCTTCTCTGACCTTGATTCCGGCTTCTCCCTCGATGGTGCAGCAATTTTTGGATCGCTTGCCCGTCCCCCATCGGACCACCTCCGGTCCCACATCCAAAAGACCAAAACCTTTACATGATGATTTAACACTGCCTTCTCGTTCATCTCACAAACGACAAGCATGTCGCGCACTCCCCTTAAACACTTTGTTTCACACTTCTCAGTGGACAAAGTTTTTTACTCTAACACCGACTACTCCAACTACCTATCTTTCCGATCATAGTATTGGTAAAGCTCTCCTACGAAATGTAGGTAAAGATATCTCATTTCACGCTCTCAAGAGCGGCACTCCCATCATCATGGTCCAGATTGCTGGCCAAGCTCAGGATCTTTATGTTCTTACGACCATAGATACTATTCCTATCACTATTGACAAGCATCATTCTCTTAATTCATGTAGTGGTACTGTCATTTTACCCCACACCATTGTCCAACGGAATTTCCAGACATGTGGTGATGACATTTTGGAGCAGCTTGAGCTCCAAGAACTCCCTATCTTTAAGGTTGACACTTTTGTCCTCCCTGCCAATAAGCGAAGACACTATCCTTGCAATATAGCTTGTTTAACGTTTGACTGCCGTGAACTCCCACCTTAGGTCTACATTGCAGGTAAATGTTTACAAGTTCGAAAGGTGACCCCTACACCACAACAGTGGTGTAGGGGTCATCCATCATACTCTCGCTGTTGTCAGGTTTACCTGAATAAACGGGATATCCGTTGTCTCAAAGAGGCGGACGGCTTCTCATATGCTATGGCCATCTCTCATCTACGCCTTCAAGGGAGACTTCCCCGGATATTGCAGCAGCGGCAGCAAGCAGCAAGAACCTTGTCCTCTACTTTTACTTCCATCTGAGGTGCCCAGCAGCCCTGTGATGGCCTAATCAAGACCCACATAACACTAACATATGTGGATACCCAGAATGATATAAATCAAGTACAGTAATAACCCAAAAATACACAAATCACCAATTAATAGGACTCGTGTTACCACCACCTGCCCCGCTGCCACTGAAGTGATACTCCACAACATTCTTCCATTCCACATCGCCTACTATTCATTTGAAGCCACGGTCAATGGCCAAGGGTCATAGCAACAACAGAAGATCCAGTAAGCAGCCAAGAACTCCTAACATCCCAGGTGAGAGCAGCATTTCTACAAGGAAAACTTCTCGTACTGCCAGCCAGGCCTCAACCCCCAAACACCTGCACCACCATCACAACACCCGACAGACAACAACAATAATGGCCGCCGCCACAGTCCAAGATAACTCTTTCCATGGATTTGATGTTAAGAAGATTAATGACACAGAAATAGCTAAACTCCTTATGATCCAGAACCAAACAATCACCAAGCTTACCCAGGAAATGCAAGAGCTTAAAACCTCCAACGCACAGTACCTCATCAAGATCACAACTCTGGAAGACAAACTAACCACTCTAGAACAACTAAGCAACACCCACACCCAGTCCGTGGACACCATCAACACTCTAAAAGATCAAGTCACCCAACTGAACAAGAACATCATAGAAGAAAGATCACGAGTGGATCTACAACTTACTGATGTCATCAACTTCCAAGACCATATTGACCAACAACAGCTAAGTGATGCTGTTGTAGTTAATAGCAACCATCTTCCACCTACAGTCACCCAAGAGATATGCATGGAGGCCACCCTACAACTCTTCAAGGACCACCTTAGCCTAAACATACGTAGTGATGAACTAAAAGATTGCAAACTGATGGGCTACCAAGCAGGGAAAAAAATAGTGCTATTAAAATTCAATACCAGCTTGCAAAGAAACAACCTATTAAAAACATCCATAGCTACGAAATCTGATGTGTATGTTAATGAGTGCCTTACCAAAACAAGACAAAACAACCTTTATCGATTAAGAAAATTACGCAATGCCCAAAAAATTCATCAGTGCTTTGTGAGGGATGGTAAAATCGCAGTTAGGAAACAGCCCACTGGGAAGAGGTATTTCATTGACACAGAATATGAACTCAAAAGATTCCTGAGTGAGGCTGGGTTAACAGAATTAGAATATGTAGTAAACCCACTGTCCACGATTAGTGTTATGAACCATCTATAAATTTTGTTCCCCAAAATTCCAATACCCTCTTACCATTAAATTTTCACTTTATATCCAACTACCATTCTACCTCATAGTCTTAATTTGTATTTGATAACTACAAAATCCCCTTATTATTCAAGCTTTATTGCACAATTTTTATTTTATAATTATTATTGCCCCATTTTTTATACTTCATTGCTCAATCTTATTTTATACCTTTATTTTTATTAACCTACCATTGCCAAAGATCCAAGCTTCCATATACAGCTACAACATCATTGCCCTATCTTAACCAATTATACTTTTTAATAACCTGTGGCAAATATCCCATTCTACTTATTTTAATATCTACTGTATACCATTCTTTGCCCCTCTTTATTTTTTAATTATACTTTTTTATAAACCTGTATTATACCTTTATATCTATTGCAACTATTCTCTAGTGCAATTACAAGTAACAGTCTGGTGCTACTTTACTCTATAAATATCTTATAACTACCTTATTATCTTGTTAATATCATAGGTAATATCTAGTTTACCTAATTACATTCTAGCTTATTAAATAACCAACACCAAACTCATTGGTGCTACCCAATTTTGTAATTTAAACTTAATAGTTTATCTAAATTTTTAATTTTTACTGTGCTTTATTTCATTCTAGCTTAATACATAACCAATACCAAACTCATTGGTGCTACCTTGTTTTTAGTAATTGTATCTTATTAGTTTATATAAAAGTGGTGTGAATATAATGCAGAGAATTCGGAGTTTGGAAATTAGGAGGAGGTGCGGGATTACCAAAACGATTGTCCAGAGAGCTGAGGAGGGGTTGTTGAGGTGGTTTGGACATGTAGAGAGAATGGAACGAGACAGAGTGACTTCGAGAGTGTATAAATCTGTAGTGGAGGGAAGGCGGGGTAGGGGTCGGCCTAGGAAAGGTTGGAGGGAGGGGGTAAAGGAAGTTTTGTGTGCGAGGGGCTTGGACTTCCAGCAAGCATGTGTGAGCGTATTTGATAGGAGTGAATGGAGGCATATTGTTTTTAATACTTGACGTGCTGTTGGAGTGTGAGCAAAGTAACATTTATGAAGGGATTCAGGGAAACCGGCAGGCCGGACTTGAGTTCTGGAGATGGGAAGTACAGTGCCGGCACTCTGAAGGAGGGGTGTTAATGTTGCAGTTTTATAACTGTAGTGTAAAGCACCCTTCTGGCAAGACAGTGATGGAGTGAATGATGATGAAAGTTTTTCTTTTTCGGGCCACCCTGCCTTGGTGGGAATCGGCCGATGTGTTAATAAAAAAAAAAAAAAAAATAGTTTATATCTAATTTTTTATTTCATACTAGCTTAATACATACTCAATACCAAGTCCACTATGTTTATATGTTACTATACTCTATTTGACCAATGTGCATTAGTTATATACTTATCAAAACATCCCCTTACTACAGATATCAGTACTATAACTCACCACACTATACATAAGAACATAAGAACATAAGAAAGGAGGAACACTGCAACAGGCCTACTGGCCCATACTAGGCACGTCCATGTCAAAACCAACCCACCAACAAAAATATTTGCCCATCCCATCCCCAGCGGCACCCAAGCAACCTTCACAACCCTCCAAGTCCCGCTCAAATCTAACCCCTCTCTCATAAGATTACAGAAGGAAGTAACACTGCAGCAGGCCAACCTGCCCACACTAGGCAGGTCCCCGTCAAACCCTAAACCAATCCCACAAACAAAAACACCTTTCCAACCCAACTTCTACTCCATCCATTGAACAAGCTCCGATAATCAGGGCACTACCAAAGAGCGAACTGAAGGAGCTGAATCACCCGGTCCATCACCAGGGCACTAAAGGAGCCGAAGCACCTGGTCCATCACCAGGGCACTGAAGGAGCCGAAACACCCGGTCTATCACCAGGGCACTGAAGGAGCCGAAGCACCCGGTCCATCACCAGGGCACTGAAGGAGCCGAAGCACCCGGTCCATCACCAGGGCACTGAAGGAGCCGAAGCACCTGGTCCATCACCAGGGCACTGAAGGAGCCGAAGCACCTGGTCCATCACCAGGGCACTGAAGGAGCCGAAACACCCGGTCTATCACCAGGGCACTGAAGGAGCCGAAGCACCCGGTCCATCACCAGGGCACTGAAGGAGCCGAAGCACCTGGTCCATCACCAGGGCACTGAATATAACAAAATTACTATTTAACCTAAATGATGAATGATCACGTCGACCCTGATCTAAACCTATTTAATCAAACACCCATTCAAAATTTACTGGAAAATAACTGCCTCTACTACACCGCATCACAAGCCCACACTGTCCTAAACACTACTAAAAGTGTAACAGTTCTTAACTACAACGTCCGATCCTTAAGCAAACACTATGATGACCTCCTTGCCCTCCTTGGTTCCCTAAAAACAACCTTCACATGTATTGTCCTTACTGAAACCTGGCTTAAGCAGGATACAATAGATATCTACTCGCTGCCAGGATACACAGCAATACACAACTTCAGGCCACATCAAGTTGGGTTATGTATTGCAATCTATTACTTTAATGAAATGTTCTGTTGTGACTCCACTTGCTATAATGATGAATATGGAGAATATATTTTTGCTAATTTTACTGCAGAAACCCTTAAGACTCCCATAACCATCGGGGCCATTTACCGGATGCCTCATACAAACATCCCAAATTTTAGCGATCAACTAAAAACGCTAATAACAAACAACCAATTGAACACACACCACCTTATCTTAACTGGAGACTTCAGCATCAACCTTGGCCAACCAGATGACCAGCCAGTAACCGATTTCATCAACAATATGAACAACACACTTCTCATACCAACAATAACCAAACCAACTAGGCTTACTGAGACAAGTGGAACCATAATCAACCATATATTGACCAATATCCTAGCCCCCCTTAAATCGGGGATAATAACAGACAGCACCACAGACCACTACCCCACCTTCCTCTTAACAAACATTAGTAAACCGCCCCTAGAATACACCAAAGTTTCATTTCGACTCCATGACCAGGTGTTACGTGACTCACCCTTACCCATCATTATATACTTAAGCATACGGCAGTAGAAAATGTCTCTTTATCATTATTATGAAAATAAGCGTTATATTGGCAAGTGGTATGTCTCCCGTACGTCTAGGTAGGTTTTTATGTGATGTATAGTTAACTATCCATCCGCTCGTTAACAGGTCAGGAATTCCCGCCTTACCACGTCATCGTACCCAATGAGGGGGGCCACCTGCTACACAGCTGTCAGTATCTATTCAGCGAGTCAGACAGAGAGACCGAGAGAGTATTCTGTAGTCAACGAGTCAGCAAGCAGTGATCTGTCGGTGATCAGTCAGATGTCATTCAGTCATCATCGAGTCAACAGTCAGTGATCAGTCAGTGATCAGTCAATGATCCGTCAATGAGCATTCAGTCCTCAGTGAGACTTTCATGGAGGACGGTCCTCTCGCTTTTCCTGAGAAGCACCTTGGATTTATTCTTCTGATCTTTGTGAGGTTCCTGTGTAAGCCTCCATCACCTTGAGTGGAGTTCGTCTCTGTTGCCGCTCAAAGCAAGTGAGTGCGCTGTAGTAAGTGAGACGCTCAGGTTCGTCTCTGTTGCCGCTCAAAGCAAGTGAGTGAGCTGTAGTAAGTGAGACGCTGAGGTTTGTCTCTGTTGCCGCTCAAAGCAAGTGAGTGCGCTGTAATGAGTGAGACGCTGAGGTTCGTCTCTGTTGCCGCTCAAAGCAAGTGAGTGCGCTGTAGTGAGAGATGCTGAGGTTCGTCTCTGTTGCCGCTCAAAGCAAGTGAGTGCGCTGTCGTAAGTGAGACTTTGGAATATGTCTCTAATGGCGCTCATAGCAAGAGTGAGTGTTGTGCAGTTGTGGAGACTTTGGAATATGTCTCTAATGGCGCTCATAGCAAGAGTGTGTTGCAACTGTGGAGACTTGGAATATGTCTCTAATGGCGCTCGTAGTAAGAGTGCGTGTGGTTGCTGTATTACAGACGCTAGAGTTTTCCTTTAGATTTACTAGAAACGAGTTTGAGCGACATAGTCTTAAAAGACGACTGTGTGTATATGTCCTTGGAAACATTCATTGGAAAACTTCTTAAGTGCGTAAACATTTCTATTCCATTTATTGCTCTGAAAGTGGTTATTAATTAAGAGATTGTGAATAGTCTACGTTCTAGATACATTACGGTGATAATGGATTAACAAATAAGTGTTATGCTTTTCGACTCAGTGTGAAGAGTCAAGTAATATGTTAAGTGAATAGAACGTCTTGCAATTTTAAAGTCATTTAGAGTAATAGATGAGAAAGAATATTGAATGTTGCACCCTTCATTAATAAGTGAACTTAAGATAAGCTTGTTTGTAAATACTGTTTCATGGTGACATCATTTTAAATATTTTATATAAAGCTTTCTACGGATTATTAAGTTAATAAAAACCAGAAAGAATTATTGTGATTATTTCGTTCCTCTTGATCCCTTTTCATTTCTTTTGTAACTTGAAGTTAAGTTCTTGTTACATTGTTACTGGCCTGGGCGGAACAGGCCCTAGAAAGGCCCAGGTTTGTAACACCAGGCTTCAATAAATAACTTCACAACAGAGCTAGAGACGGTTGACTGGGCTATAGAATTCTCAAATGCCAAGGGTATCGATGAGTGGACAGACAACTTTCTTAATAAATTACATAAACTATACAACAAACATTTTCCTATAAAAATGAAACAGATTACGAATAAAAGGCTAGGCTGCTCTTGGCTAACTAACAGCTTACTAAAATCCATTAACAAGAAACATCAATATGAGAAGCAATATAGACGGGGATTCATACACAAGGAGTTTATTAAACACTATTCATCAGTTCTCACCAAACAAATAAAAAAAGCCAAACAATTGTACTACTCTAGCAAATTCACTGAAACAAGAGGTGATATAAAAAAGACCTGGAAAACGCTCTCACAGATTATGGGCACCCACAAACTGAAAAAAACTAGGGATATTGTCCTAACTAAACCAAACGAAACACCACTACAGCCTATTGATACAGTAAACAAGAAAAATGACTTCTTCTCAACCATAGGATCAAATCTTGCCAGTAAAATCCCAGATACCAATGCCTCATATCTCCTCATATCTTGCACCTACTGAACCCACTGAAGTCTCCATGATAATCAAGTCACTTAAAAGTAAATCAGGGCATCTGTCTCAAGTTCCACCCTTAATATACAAACGAGCCCCTCATGTCCTTTCATATCCTATTTCTATACTTTTTAACAAAACATTAGAAACTAGCACTTTCCCAACACTACTCAAAACAACAAGGGTTACACCAATATACACGCGAAAGCCCAACTGCCTACGGCGGCTTCTTGCTCTTTCTTTCTAGACCATTTCCGTTCTCATTCCCCTGCCATCGCAGTATACACCGATGGTTCAAAGTCATCTGACGGCGTCGGATTCGCAGCAGTGTTTCCGGACAGCGTCGTACGAGGGCATCTATTACCCTCGGCTAGCATATTTACGGCTGAATTGTATGCCATTCTTGTGGCACTTATCCGTATTGCATCTATGCCTGTATCACCATTTGTAGTCGTTTCAGACTCCCTTAGTGCTTTACAGGCTATCCGTAAAATTGATACACCTCACCCCCTAGTTCTTCGTATCCACCTTTGGTTACACAGTATCTTTAGCAAGCATAAAGATATTGTCTTTTGTTGGGTCCGTGGTCATGTTGACGTACAGGGCAATGAACAGGCAGACACTGCTGCGCGGTCAGCAGTACATGACCTTCCAGTTTCATATAGAGGTGTTCCTTTCACGGACTATTTTGCGGTCATTGCTACCCACCTTCGCATCCTTTGGCAACAACGCTGGTCTGACCTGCTGAATAACAAACTTCATTCTATTAAACCGGTTATAGGTTTCTGGCCTTCTTCTTGTCACCAATGTCGAGGTTGGGAGACTACACTCTCCTGTCTTCGCATCGGCCATACTCGTCTTACTCACGGGTATCTCATGGAGAGGCTCCCCGCCCCTCTCTGTGAGCATCGTCAGGTTCCAGTGTCTGTTCGACATATCCTGTTGGACTGCCCCCACTACCAAGGAGCACACAGAATTTACCTCCAACGACGTCTTCGCTCTGTGGCCCTTTCTTTACCTTCCCTTCTTGCAGATGGACCCTCCTTTAATCCTGACTCTCTCATTGACTTTTTGACAGAAACTGACTTACTACACAAACTCTGAAGATTATACCTCTAGCACCTCCCTCAGTCCCTTCTACCTCGATCTCTTGCTACCCTCCACCCCTGCACTATCCACCATCATCTTGCACTCCATACCCTACTAATCGTCCATTTCCCTCTTACAACCCACTCTCCCTGCATCCTACAATAACCTGCAGCGCTGTATAACCCCTGTGGTTTAGCGCTTCTATTTGATTATAATAATAATAATAATAATCCGTATTGCATCTATGCCTGTATCACCATTTGTGGTCGTTTCAGACTCCCTTAGTGCTTTACAGGCTATCCGTAAAATTGATACACCTCACCCCCTAGTTCTTCGTATCCACCTTTGGTTACGCCGTATCTTTAGCAAGCATAAAGATATTGTCTTTTGTTGGGTCCCTGGTCGTGTTGACGTACAGGGCAATGAACAGGCAGACACTGCTGTGCGGTCAGCAGTACATGACCTTCCAGTTTCATATAGAGGTGTTCCTTTCACGGACTATTTTGCGGTCATTGCTACCCACCTTCGCACCCGTTGGCAACAACTCTGGTCTGACCTGCTGAATAACAAACTTCATTCTATTAAACCGGTTATAGGTTTCTGGCCTTCTTCTTGTCACCAATGTCGAGGTTGGGAGACTACACTCTCCAGTCTTTTCATCGGCCACACTCGTCTTACTCACGGGTATCTCATGGAGAGGCTCCCTGCCCCTCTCTGTGAGCATTGTCAGGTTCCAGTGTCTGTTCGACATATCCTGTTGGACTGCCCACTCTATCAATGAGCACGCAGAATTTACCTCCAACGACGTCTTCGCTCTGCGGCCCTTTCTTTACCTTCCCTTCTTGCAGATGGACCCTCCTTTAATCCTGACTCTCTCATTGACTTTTTGACAGAAACTGACTTACTACACAAACTCTGAAGATTATACCTCTAGCACCTCCCTCAATCCCTTCTACCTCGATCTCTTGCTACCCTCCACCCCTGCACTATCCACCGTCATCTTGCACTCCATACCCTACTAATCGTCCATCTCCCTCTTACAACCCACTCTCCCTGCATCCTACAATAACCTGCAGTGCTGTATAACCCCTGTGGTTTAGCGCTTCTATTTGATTATAATAATAATATTACACCAATACACAAAGGTGGTGACCCTACAGACGTAAATAACTATAGGCCTATATCAAATCTACCATTGCTATCCAAAATCTTCGAGAAACTTGTGCACAAGAGATTATACTTGTTTATAACAACACAAAGCATACTCAACCCCTGCCAATTTGGCTTCAGGAAAAATAGAAGCACTAATGATGCAATAGTAAAAATGATAGACCTGCTTTACACAGTGCCGGGCTGAGTGTTTGAGGGGAGAGGACATGTGTGAGTGAGGTCCTAGGCCTTGTATCCCAGGACTGCTTATTTCACTCGACTGACAACTCATCATGCAACTCATATCGTTGGATCGCAGCTGCATTGTTGCTGGAACTCTTATGTGTGAGCTGTGACTAGTGATCTACCTAGTTAAACGAAAAGTGTTGGTTTGAAGTGGCACAAGAAGGCCTATCTACACTACCCCTCGCCTGCCTCCTCCCTCTATTTAGAGCTTTGCCACTCGCCTCTATTTACCTATGGTCTAGAGGCGGTTTTTGCCTGCCCACATACGTGCCTGAGTGCCCCTGTCAGTTCTGCCAGCTTTCCACGATTTCCCACCCACCCTTTTTAAGAATGTGTGTCCTGTGTGCATACGTGCCTGCTACAAGATAATCTCCAAGTGGTTGACACGGGTTTAACTGGCACATTCCAGCAGGCTTGAAAGCAACTTACAAGCCAGGCAGGACAAACTAAGGTAGCCAGCAGGCACAGCTGTCCTGATCCCCAGCACATCTACATAAACGTTCTATAGTGTTCCTGCCATATCAGTGTGCTTCCTGCCTGTAAAAAGAGTGAGTAATGTAAGGGAGAGGGGATTAGCTGTGTCGCTACCACCATCACCCACATCTCTCCATGCTTGTACATTTCCACCACCGCTCACAGACCAGGTGAAGAAAGAAGATAGACTGGGCGCCGACGACAAGGCCGCAGGCTCTGTGAGTCGACAGAAAGCGCATATTCATCCCAAAGAAATCGCCGCCTCCTGTGAAGACGCTGTGTTATGTAGTGGTGCGCGGGTTGCCACGTACACCCCAGGTTAACTACACTAACTTTCCCTCACTTCTACACTAGGATTATTTCTGACCTTCAGCAACAGTGTTTCGCTTTAGAGACAGTTAACTGTTATCTGTAAGCCTGTATTAAGACTTTTAAATAAAAGGCTCAGAGTTTATTTCAGTGTAGTGACTTCTTACATTTATTAACTCAGTGTAATTCTCCGCTCAGTGTTACTGAACTATCAAATACAGTTACACAATTAAGTTGCTTGTCCTAGTGTTGTGCTGTGTTTCCTAATACATTTTCCCATAAAGACTGAAACTTGACTGTTAAATTCCTAGAACTATTTCAAATTGCACTATTCATCTGTGCTGTGAGCGTGTAACTCATGCTATTTTATAACATTAAGTTAATTTTGTTCAGGGATAAGATTATTGCATTTTTACTGTGAACAAGCTTACTCTTGCATGATGTTCAGTTTCATGAACACTTTCTCTCTTGAGTAATTGGGTTACCTTTAAACTGTGGTACGCAAGAGTCAGCCTGCTAACATCTATTTTCCTAGCCATCTTATCTAGTGGGCTTAGCGCCTAGTTAAGATTGCAATAGTAACAATTTGCAATCATTATATCTCTACCTATACATTGTGTAAATTGGTTTTGATTCTTGGTTAAGTGCTGCAGGTTTGAAGTAAATAACGAGTATTTTTTTTTTTTATATTTTATTTAAGAGGACAAAAACATATAATAACACAAATCCAATAACAAAATTCAAACATGAATACTTGCAAATTACAAGTGCTGACCATAACTCAACACGTATCTCGTAAAATCCAAAATGACACATTTTTTTCACAATTTGCTATGAAATTAGACACCACATACTCTCAAATATGTGCAAAGACATTCCCTGAGGACTAATAACATAATGCACATACAAAATAATAGCCAAAATACCAAATGAAGGCAATCAGTTAACAAAATATAAACATACTAACATGCACCTAATAAAATCCCTACCCATCTTCATGATACATAAACATACAATACCAGTATAAATATATATACAATCGCCTCAGGCTTATCTACAATAAATTTATGAATGCAGGTGTATACATACTGAAAATAAACAACAATAACCAAAACCTAATACCCATTATATTACATACACTGCGGTATACAGGACTACCCACCCGTGAAAACCCCTTCTCACAATGTATAATAGAACACATAGCTTATATAACAAAATAAGCAGTATAGAGCGAAAATTAACAACATAACAACACCCTTATTAGTTAGTCTGGGGTAATATATTAACCATGAACAATAAATGCATAGGTAAAGCGACAACATGCCATGTCTTACGTAACCCCTACATGTCGTACAATGACATGCTGAAATAAAAATTAACTTAACATATTAAATCGGAACAACAATCGTACTTTTGTTGAGAGTTTTAATGTAAATTTCCATTAAGGGACATAATTATACCAACACAGTACACAAGACACTACCCTGCCAAGACAATTAACACCAAAATCCATACATTAACATCACAATCAGTATAACAGAAATGGTACTATAAGCAGTGAAACAGAATTTATAACATGAAGCACACAATTTTTTTTTTTTTTTTATTAAAATATTTTATTTGAAACATAAACCTGACTCATAAAGGTTTATCGTACATCACTTGTTTATATATTTATTCAGAGAACATACATAATAAATTTTACCAATTTATCCCACAAAACCACATAGACTTTGATACACCAATCATGATATCCGAGTGCAAACCTGAACAGATATATATCATGATGAGAAATGATGCCGGATATGAATCCAACGAATTTGCATCAACTAAGTCAACAAACCCCTACTTCCAAAACAAAAGTAACTACCAAAACCAAAGCAAATGTCACATAGTAAGGATTATAACTCAAAGAAAACTTACTTTGACATAGCAACGAAAACCAGCGCACCACAAGAATACCTTGACCATAGTCTACGGATTCATTACAATCCCAACCTAAGACTATCATGTACAGTACAGTAGTGACTGAAGAAACCTCCTCTTCCTCACCCCCCTCAGCCAAACCAAAGCCCTTGCACCGAAAAAAAAACCCCATGAATTTAAAGGTAACCAAAAAGAAAGAAACCACACACATACAGCCTCGACTAAATCAACCCTATGCCCCGAAAGTCGTCCGTCAAACCCTGACCCACACAGAGTGCCAAGTCACCCGTATGTCTACCCCAACTCACCTTAAAACCCCAACCAAGCAAACCCTCCTCACCCTTTCCCTACACCAGCATACATACAAATGAAAAACCCTTATATAAGCAACGTTTGTCACCCGACCACCCAATACGTATCAGTCGTCAAGCCCTCTTCCAACTCACGTCTACCCCAATAGATCCGCAATCCTCAACTCCCTGTACGATTGATTGAAATCAGTTTCCCATGCTCTCCCATACACTACACGATTTCTGCATTTCGTCCTATAGATGCAAGCAGAAAGAGCTTTGACCCTTTCCCCTGCTCCCAAATCCCTAAGTCTCCATGAACCACATACAAAATCTACTAGATAATACATGAGACCCCTTCGCGTCTGAGCATTAAGTCCCCTGAGGTCTAGAAACATTGCCCTCAAAACGAGATGCCCCACCCCCATATGGCGAAGCCCCTCCCGGCCCACTCCCGTATTGGCCCCAAAGATTCACAAAAATATATCCCATGCAGTGTAGTATCCAATTCCCCACATCTCACACATGCACCATCTCTCACCAAACCCATGCTCACTAAAGAAGCCTTTGACGCTACAGCATCATGTAAAAACCTAAACATGAACTCCCGATCCCTTGACCTCAGCTTCAACCCCTTTAATCCCCCCCATATCTCAGCCCAACCATACATAGGATATATCAACACGCATTCTATCACCTGATGAGATCCCCCCAAAATACCTAGCCTACCAACCGAGATGTCCTGCGGGTGTCTTACCACCATCAAACTTCTTAATATGTCCTTACCATATACCAGAGACCTGTCATCCCACCATTCACTCATCTCCCGGAGTACCCCCACTCCTTCTTCCCCTGACCTGCCTAATCCACCCCTCCGCACCAGACAACGTTTGAGGTACAAGCACAACAGTCTACGTTCTAACCAAATTAATCCCAAACCCCATTCACACTGTTCACAACGTTACGCCCTACCCAATGTCTTCCACCAGCCCACACATACTTAAAACCATTCGTTCCAGAACCTCCACGTCAGCCTGTAATAAAGGGAATATGGCAGCTACATACCACAGCTTACTATAAACCATACTATTCACTATTATTACCCTCTGTCTCAAAGTAACTTCCTTCGCTCTCCAAACCTGCAGTAGGTCCGTCGCCCCTGTATCACCCTACGAGAATTCAATTTTCTTGCCAAACTACGATCCTTCATAAATTCCACCCCACATATCCTCACACTTGAAACGACGTGCCACACCTGACTTCTGCCCAACGTCCCTCCCACCCAAGTACCTACC
>WNWK01038899.1:0-17705 GCA_009830355.1 Cherax destructor
TGATAAAAAGAGGAGTCGTAAGCCTCTTACTTTAAGTGCCAAGTTAGAAATTATTAAACTCAGTGAACTGACTTTTTTTGGGTTATCCTAGGTCCTTTTCGCATATTCTGCTATGTATGATAATCTATGTAACTGTATTTGTGTATACCTGAATGAACTTACTAACAAGGTATATGTTGATCGCTGAGATAGCCATCAAATACAGTTACATATAGCAGCATATGTGTAGGGAACTTAGGATAACCCAAGAGTGTACTCACCTAATTGTGGTTGAAGGGGTCGAGACTTAACTCCTGGCCCCGCCTCTTCACTGACCGCTACTAGGTCCTCTCTCTCCCTGCTCCATGATCTTTATCATACCTCATCTTAAAGCTATGTATGGTTCCTGCCTCCACTACATCACTTGCTAGACTATTCCACTTCCTGAATACTCTATGGCTGAAGAAATACTTCCTAACATCCCTTTGACTCATCTGAGTCTTCAACTAACACTTGCTAGGAGCTAATGCTGCTGGGGATTGCAAGTTAAAACCTATGATAATTTATCACTCAGAGAATCCTAGGGCCCTAAAGAACTATGCAAAAGGTAGCCTCCCTGTTTATTATAAATCCAATTTGAAAGCTTGGATGACTACTGATCTTTTCATAAATTGGTTCACAGACTATTTTAAGACAATGTTAATACTTTAAAGTAAGTAATAAGTGTACTCTGTGTGTATCTTACTTTTTATTGTGTTTTTTAATGCCTAGTTCTATTGTTAACTTAATAAAAGTTAGTGTAAGCTTGTTGTCTGGCATTTATATGCATTTAGAAGTGGAAAAAATGGCGTTCTGCTTTTCGGCGATGTCTGCTTTAAGGCACTAGCCTGGAACCTAACCTGCCGTATAAGTGGGGCCCTACTGTATTGTTTTCTGCGGCCCATTTAAAGATTCAGTTGACGTCCACCTGGAGTCTTGCAGTGTCTTCAATGGAGGACACTGTTATGCAAATTTGAGTGTCATCTGCAAAAGAAGACACATTGCTGTGGCTTACATCCCTGTCTATGTCAGATATGAGGATGAGGAACAGGATGGGAGCAAGTACTCTGCCTTGTGGAAGATAGCTTTTCACAGTAGCCACCTCGGACTTTACTCTGTTTACTACTACTCTATTTGTTAGGAAGTTATAGATCCATCTACCAACTTTTCCTGTTATTTCTTTATCACACATTTTGTGCGCTACTACATCATGGTCACACTTGCCAAAAGCTTTTGCAAAGTCTGTGTATACTACATCTGCATCTTGCTGGATAAATAACCCATATAAATCTTCTGGTTTAAGTCTTTGTTTATTTTCAGATATCTTCTGGTGACGAGCCTCACAATCATCAGTTATCTTCTGGTGACCAGCCTAACAATCAGTGTTATCTGTTAGTGCCCAGCCTAACAATCATCAGTGTTACCTGCTAGTGACCAGCCTAACAATCATCAGTGTTATCTCTGCACTAAAATCAGGTATCTGAGTCCAGCTAACAATCATCAGTGTTATCTTCTTGTGACCAGCCTAACAATCAGTGTTATCTGTTAGTGCCCAGCCTAACAATCATCAGTGTTATCTGCTAGTGACCAGCCTAACAATCATCACTGTTATCTGCTAGTGACCAGACTAACAATCATCAGTGTTATCTGCTAGTGACCAGCCTAACAATCATATGTTATCTGCTAGTGACCAGCCTAACAATCATCATGTTATCTTGCTTAGTGACCACCTAACAATCATCATGTTATCTGCTAGTGACCAGCCTAACAATCATCAGTGTTATATGCTAGTGACCAGCCTAACAATCATAGTGTTATCTGCTAGTGACCAGCCTAACAATCATCAGTGTTATCTGCTATGACCAGCCTAACAATCATCAGTGTTATCTGCTAGTAACCAGCCTAACAATCATCAGTGTTATCTGCTAGTACCAGCCTAAAATCATCAGTGTTATCTGCTAGTACCAGCCTAACAATCATCAGTGTTATCTGCTAGTAACCAGCCTAACAATCATCAGTGTTATCTGCTAGTCAACCAGCCTAAACAATCATCAGTTATCTGCTAGTAACCAGCCTAACAATCATCAGTTATCTGCTAGTAACCAGCCTAACAATCATCAGTGTTATCTGCTAGTCACCAGCCTAACAATCATCAGTGTTATCTGCTAGTCACCAGCCTAACAATCATCAGTGTTATCTGCTAGTAACCAGCTTAACAATCATCAGTGTTATCTGCTAGTCACCAGCCTAACAATCATCAGTGTTATCTGCTAGTCACCAGCCTAACAATCATCAGTGTTATCTGCTAGTAACCAGCTTAACAATCATCAGTGTTATCTGCTAGTCACCAGCCTAACAATCATCAGTGTTATCTGCTAGTCACCAGCCTAACAATCATCAGTGTTATCTGCTAGTAACCAGCTTAACAATCATCAGTGTTATCTGCTAGTAACCAGCTTAACAATCATCAGTGTTATCTGCTAATCACCAGCCTAACAATCATCAGTGTTATCTGCTAGTAACCAGCCTAACAATCATCAGTGTTATCTGCTAGTAACCAGCTTAACAATCATCAGTGTTATCTGCTAGTAACCAGCCTAACAATCATCAGTGTTATCTGCTAGTAACCAGCCTAACAATCATCAGTGTTATCTGCTAGTAACCAGCTTAACAATCATCAGTGTTATCTGCTAGTAACCAGCTTAACAATCATCAGTGTTATCTGCTAGTCACCAGCCTAACAATCATCAGTGTTATCTGCTAGTAACCAGCCTAACAATCATCAGTGTTATCTGCTAGTAACCAGCTTAACAATCATCAGTGTTATATGCTAGTGACCAGCCTAACAATCATAAGTGTTATCTGCTAGTAGACCAGCTTAACAATCATCAGTGTTATCTGCTAGTACCAGCCTAACAATCATAGTGTTATCTGAGGCTCTAGTTGCGACCAGCCTAACAATCATCAGTTTATCTGCTAGTGACCAGCCTAACAATCATCAGTGTTATCTGCTAGTACCAGCCTAACAATCATCAGTGTTATCTGCTAGTGACCAGCCTAACAATCATCAGTGTTACTGCTAGTGACCAGCCTAACAATCATCAGTGTTATCTGCTAGTGACCAGCTAACAATCATCAGTGTTATCTGCTAGTGACCAGCTAACAATCATCAGTGTTATCTGCTAGTGACCAGCCTAACAATCATCAGTGTTATCTGCTAGTGACCAGCCTAACAATCATCAGTGTTATCTGCTAGTGACCAGCCTAACAATCATCAGTGTTATCTGCTAGTGACCAGCCTAACAATCATCAGTGTTATCTGCTAGTGACCAGCCTAACAATCATCAGTGTTATCTGCTAGTGACCAGCCTAACAATCATCAGTGTTATCTGCTAGTGACCAGCCTAACAATCATCAGTGTTATCTGCTAGTGACCAGCCTAACAATCATCAGTGTTATCTGCTAGTGACCAGCCTAACAATCATCAGTGTTATCTGCTAGTGACCAGCCTAACAATCATCAGTGTTATCTGCTAGTGACCAGCCTAACAATCATCAGTGTTATCTGCTAGTGACCAGCCTAACAATCATCAGTGTTATCTGCTAGTGACCAGCCTAACAATCATCAGTGTTAACTGCTAGTGACCAGCCTAACAATCATAGTGTTATCTGCTAGTGACCAGCCTAACAGTCATCAGTGTTATCTTCTGGTGACCAGAAGATAACACGAACATGAATTATTAATATATATTAATGTTCAATGTTAATTAGAGTTACTAATTTAATTTTCTTGTGTAATTATTAATTACTTTTTAAAATCCAGGTTAATAAAATATAAAGTAATAGTGAGGTAGTGATGAGAATCTTATTACTTTTCTTCCTCCCTCTCCTTGATCATATTATCTTAATATATACCAATATACCAGTCTTCCTACTTACCTCATAAATGAAATCTTCCACTGATAGTTACTCCAACACTATATTAATTGACCATAATTGACGAAAATGTTGAAAAATATTCCCTTGAATCCGCCAGTTGTTGTTGTTGGGGTTTTATAGGGCCACTGACAGCATACGCCGTATCGAGCCCTGCCGTCCAACGCTCGGAGAAGGAACCTCGACCAAAGTGGAAGGATGTTAGATTAATAACTGCGTATTATATGTGCTTAATGCGCCCTGAAGCCAGCAAGAATGTGCAGGTACAGGTCAATATCTCCTGACGGTCTGGAGTATCAAACCCCTTCCCATTAAGAATGAGAGGTAGAGTTAAAGATCGCACCCTAAACGTGTCCAAGGCCGCACGGAGAACAGTCCGTGCAGAGTGATAACGTGGGCACCACAGTAGGAAGTGTTCCACCGTCTCAGGCTGTGAGGGACACCACGGGCAGTACGGAGAGTCTGTCATTCGAAGGCAGTGTAGATGAGCCGCCAGTCGTGAGTGCCCAACCCGTAGGCAAGTCAGTGCAACATTCACTGAGCGATTGGGATGGCGAGCCCAAGGGCAGGGACCATTGAAAGATCGGACAGAACTCAATGCCGAAGTAGAGAGGGAGCGTACCAGTTCATTCTGTCATAAATGACGGATTTCCTTCCAAACAGTCCTTGTGAAATCACTGCAGCCCAGCGCAAGAGAGGTAATGGTAGGAAGTGTATGTGCGAGGGAGGCTGCTCGATCGGCCACTTCATTGCGCCGAAGGGAGATGCTCCAACCTGGACTTTGCAAACAATGGAGGATAAAAGACTGCGTCTGTCGGACAAGGACGCGTAGGGACCGTGAACGGTCAGAACACAAAAGTGCTAGGGAAGATTGGGAATCAGAGAAGAGAACCAAAGGCTGAGGAGGGAGGTGAGCAAGGACAAAAACCAAGGCCTGGTGAATGGCGAAGAGCTCTCCTGCTAGAACCGAGTGAGCGGGGTCTAACTGCCAGATTTGACACAGAAAGATCAGCAAAGAATGCAACAGAAGATGTAGAAGGGGAGGGGAATTTCGTGCTCAGCCGTCCATGTAGATGGAGAAGGAAGAACCATACGTGACAGCGCAAAACTCTTCAAAGATAATTGGGGGAGTTTTCTGTTCCTAGGCCAATCCAGATGGATGTACCGTGTCAGGTCCATCCAGGGGGGGGTCTGGGGAGTGAAGAGGGAAGGGTGTCACCACTAGTGCAGGAGTGAAAGGTAGGTCAAGGAACGTTGGGCCCTGGCCACAAAGGAAGGCTGAACCAAACGTGGGGGGACAGAGGCTGCCTCCCACACCAGTGGTGAGAGGCAGCATGGGTGAGTACAAGGCAGAGAGGCCAGATGATGGAGCCGTAAACAGTTCCTTGCCATTCTCATTGACGAGAGGGGGACTATCCCAGACTCCGCTTCTAAGGCTGCAATGGGGGTAGAGGGGAACGCCCCCAGCATACTGCGGATGGCCGAATTCTGGAGAATGTCCAGGCGGTGAAGAGAGGAGGAATAAGCCGAGCCATACACCTCACTCGCATAGGTGAGTTTGCTGCGAACCATAGCTGTATAAAATTTAAAGAGGAGGTCGGGATCCACCCCCCACTTAGTGCCAGAGATCCGGCGCATGAGTGCAGTGCGGCGTGCACATGAGAGGTGGAGGGCTATTATGTGTTTCCTCCATGTCAAGAGTGGTGCATCCAAAGTGACACCCAACCATCTATGAGAAGAGACCAACGGGATTGGTGTCTGACCCAGTGAAACAGATGGAAGAGTAGAGAGTCGTCGTCTAGTAAAACATAAGAGCCGGGACTTGGCGACACTAACCTCCAAACCCCAGGTGGCAGCCCATGAAGTTATGCACTGTAGGGCATGCTGAAGGTTTTCCTGTGCAGCCAGCAAAGTAGAGGCACTGTACATAAGGGCCACATCATCCGCATACACCAGGGTATGCACGCCCTGTATAGAAGGGAGATCTGACATTAATACAGAAAAAAGGAGTGGACTAAGAACGGATCCTGGGGCACTCCCCGGTATATAGGACGGGGTGAGGACATCGTGCCACCTACTGCAACCCAGAAGGTTTGCCCTTGTAAAAAGTTGCGCATTCAACGGAGGGGGGCTCCTGCCCGCCCCATGCGAGCTAGCTTAAAAAGTATCGCCGTGTGGGATGCAGAATCAAATGCTCCACACAGATCCAAAAAGACAGCCAGAAGGAACTCCTGGCTTTCAAATGAAGTATGCACTAACTGCACAAATTGAAGCAAAGGTGGATCGGCCCTCATGGAAGCCACTCTGGTTTTCAGGTAAGAGGCCATGTTCCTCAGTCCACCATGAGAGACGGGTGGCCACCAGTCTTTCCAACACTTTACCCAAGCAGGGCAGTAAAGCAATGGGTCGGTAAGAATTTGGTTGGGTATCATCTTTGCCTGGCTTCAGAATCGGAACCAGGAAAGAGTGCTTCCACACATCGGGGAAAACTCCTTGAGACCAGCTGGCACTGAAAACCTCCAGCATGGCATCTGTACAAGAGGGGGGTAGATGCAGTAAGAATGAATAAGTTATGTTATCCTCCCCAGGAGAAGAACGGGAAGAAAGCTGGGAGAGTGCCCGCTGTAGTTCGTGAGAACTGAAGGGAGATGCCAGCACCTGGCAGTCAACCTCGGGTACTATAGGAGGCAGAGGACCTCATTTGATCACCTTAGAAGGTAGAGGGGGGAAGAGCAAACTTAGGCCCAAAGAAACTAGCAAACAATTCCGCTTTATCCTGAGGGAAGAGTGGCGTTGCACCATCCCCCAACAGGGAAAAGGAGCTTACAGATCGTGATCCCAGCATAGAGTGGAAGAAACCCGGCTAGCAGAGGTGCGAAAAGAAAGAGAAGAACAGAAAGAAGCCCATGATTCACGTTTTGCATGGAGGAGTGTTCGCTGACATAAAGCGTCAGCCCTTCGGTAGGCCAACTGTAGAGCCCTTGAAGGTTGGCGCCGCAACTGTGCCCACGCCTTTCGACGTGCCTTCACTGCCTGGAGGCACTCATCATTCCACCACAGAACCCGGGGGTGAGAACAGAAGCTCCCAGAAAGACGAAATGAATGGGAGCCTGCCTCTAACATGGCCCCTTGAAGGGATGCAACGGCATCGTCCAACAGTCTTGAGGCAGGCTATAATCAAAGAGTGTGTTACTGTAGCTCATCCAACTGGCCTGAGTGGTTTTCCACTGTGGATGAATTTCTGTCACTGGCACTGCTGGGGCTCCATTGGTAGATACAGTGACAGGGAGATGATTACTCCCCATGAAGGGGCCTACAGAAACAACTACTGTAGTAAAATACCCACACCCAAGAACGAGGTCCAGGGTAGAAGCTCGCCCTGTGTAAAGATCCACTCTAGTCTCCAATCCTGGTGGTGTGAACAATGAAAGGGGAGATGCGAGGAGGGCTTGGAACAAGGCCCTACCTGTGGGATTCACCGATCCCAACGAAATAGATGGCTCCCAGAAATGGTGCCTAGCATTGAAATTCCCTATGACAAGTGCAGGACCACTGAGTTGCCCAAAGTAATGGGTAAACTCACTCTGTGTTACTGACCTGCCCGGATTGTAAAGCAGGAGGAAGGTACACCACTGAGTGCCCAAGGCAACGCGCACGGCTAGAGTTTCTAACACCCCATTCTCATAGGTTTGGAGGGAAAGGATCATACTCTGGAGCCGGCTACATACAAGAAGAGCTAGGCCACCACCACTCCTTTCAAGGCGATCCCGACGATAAACAGTAAAACCAGACAGCCGAACAGAATGACAAGGACGTAACCATGTCTCGGAGAGGCCCACCACGAGCGGCTGTACCTCAGCCAGATACTTCTGGAGGTCTGGGAGCTTCCCCAATATGGAACGAACGTTCCAGAGAAGAAAAATAGAGGAGTGGGAGTGAGTCACGTGTGCGAACTAAGAAGCCCGATGAGGCGAGGGAGAACCGAGAGACATGCAGTTACAAAAGAAGTGCCCTGTTGAAAGGAGTGAAGCACTTCCTCCACCAAATGAGGACAGGACGGAGAAATGAAGCCCAGGCAGGCAAGAGTGAAACAGCGGAACCATCAATAGCGAAGGGTCCTGAAACAGGGGCAGGTTGAGGCTGGGGTTGAGGAGAAATGGATGGGGGGAGGGACTTCTGTGAGAAGTGAGACTCCGGGTCAGGCAAGAGGTCCATTTGGACAAGGGGGGGTACCAAACTGCGAGTTGATCTTGAAGCTGCACCACCTTGATGGGAGGATATGCATCGTGAATGAGGAGGAGCATAAGCAATAACTTCCGCAGTGGAAGCCGGATCTGAAGACACCTTGTGGAAACTTTTTTAGGCACTAAGGTTCCACTGGGTAAGTGAGCCGTTAGGAGCCTTAAACATACCGTGGATCGGCCCTCAGAGTTTATGAACCCACACACCCAACCAAAACATACACACATTCGAGTTGACAGAGGTAACTATTATGTACATTTTAATTGATAGATTTATTCCCCTAGGAACCCCTAGACAAGTTTGTACAGTTAGAAACTAATAGTAGGATTATTGAAGCAATGTTAGATATTAATAATGTAGCTCTAGCACCCTAATATAGGTAGTTATAGGCCTGAATAGGCAAGCATTAGGTTATGTTAGCTAGAGACAACTGGCAGCCCACACTTGAATCTACGCAGAGTGGAGCTCAACGCTTGACCTGCGTTCTTACCAGACAAGACATCACCCTGAGAACTCGTGCTGTGACCAAGCAGCATCCCCCACGTGACCCAACATCTGTCCTGCGGCCCCAGAGGAGAGATCCCGAAGTACCGCGGATATCTCTCTCCATCCAGACCCATTACAGTAAGACTAGGCTTTCTTTCTCTCAGTATCTGGCCAGTTTTCTGGGGGAAACGTTAGTGAGTTATCTGTGGGTCTTAAGCAGATGGACGTCTTTGTAATGGTATGTACCAGCGTAGTCTCTTAAGTTCAAGTCTGGAAGCTAGTGTTGCTTACTGCATATTGCTTAAGGGATATCCTTATAACCCAGGGAACTCTGAGGTGCAGGCAGGACACTAATTACCCCTTCATTTGCAGACAAAGGTTCTCCAATGCACATGGTGTTAGGAGGGGGTTATAGATAAGGAAGACCAGGACACACATAGCCACTATTTCAAGTAAGTAAACCCCCCTTCCAGTATTGTGTAGGCAGTGTGGGATTCCCCTTACTGCAATTAGCTAGAAATTTGTACCATAGCCACTTGTAAGTCTGAGAGAAGTGTCTCAGAGTGTCGGTGTCAACAGTGCTTGCTCTAAGTGCAGCTTACAAGGAGGCAGTCCCAAAACAAGTTTCTACACACCTTGAGATGATGTTGCCCCGGAGGTGGGGAATCCTCTGAAGGTAGAGAGAGTTCTGCAAGAGCTGCAAAACGGTTTGAAACAGGGACATTAGTCCTCACAGCTGCGGAGAACAGGTGGCCTGGCCGCACTGGTGCTGGGAGATGCCCTTAGTGGGGGCGCTGGAGACGAAGGAGGCAAGGGCTGACGGACTGTGACTGGCTTTATGGACAGCAGGCTAGAGTTACATTCATTGAGGGAAAGGGATTGGGCCCTAGCCGAGTTTACCAAATCAAGAGCCTGGCGATATGCTGGGCAAGACCGGGACGTGACTTTGTGGACCCCTTTACAAAAGTAGCATGAGGCTGGGCGGGTACAGGCAACACCGTCTTTGACCGCAGGATGAAACCCACTACAGTTTGCACACCTAATCTTACCATGGCAGGACAACTCTCCATGTCCAAAAAGGAAACATTTCTGACACCGAAGAGGAAAAGTACAAGAAAGGACAGGAAACCTTAGATTGCCAAAAAGTACAAATTTTGGGAGATCACCTGAGAAAAATACACGAACCATACGAGACGGGGTAGGACGAATCGAGAGGCTCCAAACCTCTCGCAAACCTAAGTCGTCTCCCCACTCAAAACCAACTCAGAATGGATCTCATCTGAGAGGGATGAGGAAATCGGTCCAATTCTACCGTAACAACAACCAGCAGCAAAGATTGAGGAGCGGACCTCCCAGCAGACGACATTCCACTTACCTAGGACATGGATGGCATTAAGTTAGTTACCATTTTGTCCTAGGCACATGTCGATTAGACACTAGGCCTGTTGTATGTGTGTGTGTAAGGAAACACTTCGAAATGATTCCGCCCCGCCGGGAATTGAATCCGGGCCCTCCGTGCGTGAAGCAAGAGCTTTAGCCACCAGGCCACCGGGGCTGTGGTAAATTTCTGGCCAGAAAAGACTTACGATGTAGTCGGAGCCTTAGGGCAGTACCCCTACCGAGTTGCTGGACACCCCCGTCTATGCAGGCCTTGCCGAAAGGAGAGCCACTGATGGCATTAGTGACTTCCCGTGGATTGGTGAAGGGTGTACCACCTGC
This sequence comes from Cherax destructor, assembly GCA_009830355.1. Classification (NCBI taxonomy): domain Eukaryota; kingdom Metazoa; phylum Arthropoda; class Malacostraca; order Decapoda; family Parastacidae; genus Cherax; species Cherax destructor. Next base: position 10,401 of record WNWK01038899.1, read on the forward strand.
CTTGGGATGCACGAGAACCACCATCACATCTGGAGTAATGTGGGGTGGAGAAGGAGCACAGTCTAGACAAGAAGTTGGTTGGCGTTTAGGGCTAGACAGGGGCCTGGCTCCATCATCAACCTCAAGGGCCCGTTTATAAATCCCAGCAGGGGACACAATAGTCATATCATGGTCCAGAGGCGAAGAAACAGTTGTCAACTGAGTATGGGCCAGAGGGGGGTCCTCCCCATAGGGGCGAACGACATCCCAGTCGAACTCTCCAGAAATGGGTCAAACAACACCGCCTGATAGGAAGAAATTACTAAAAGCACACGCACACAAGAAAAATACAGTGAAGAGCCAAAACAGGACCGTCACCACCAACAAACAACTGAGGAGCCTTCAGAAATCACGTCTCGATCAGCTGAGTGACAACCACCAACTCTCAAGCCGCCTGTATGATAATCTATGTAACTGTATTTGTGTATACCTGAATAAACTTACTTACTTACTTACAGTGTTGTTGTTATTGTTGGGTTCATCAGGGCCTCTGACGGCTCACGCAGTGTCCACCCCGGCTTCACTAGTAACTAAGTAAGTTTATTCACGTATATACAAATACAGTTACATAGATTACACTGGTTTGCATATGGAATGTTTTTATTTATTTTTTTTATTCATGGCTGCTATCATACGTACTCTTGGGCTGCTGATTGTAATTACAATGATCCTAAACTTCGAACACTGAAACGTACCCCTGAAATGCTGAGGCTCTTCCAAACTGCCCTTGCTGCTGCCAGAGAGCGTATGACAGAGCTGCGGCAAACAGACTGGAAACAATTTGTCGATGGTCTCAATGCTCACACCCCACTAGCCGGGCATGGAGGGACATAACAGAATTAAGGGTAACAGAACTGGTCAGATCGCTCACCCTCATCCCTTACATAAGGCGAATGAGTTAGTCAGTGCTTGGGCTGTCACATCTAGCTATGACAATCTTCCTAGTATCAAACAGGCGAAATTAATGGACAAATATGATGCAAGGGAGAGACTGATTTGTTTTATGCTCAGCAAGGAAGATAACTGTAACTTTCCTTTCACTGACTTTAAACTTGATGCAGCACTAACAAAGGGCAACTCCACGTCGCCTGGGGAGGTTGGTATTACTTACAACCTACTCAGATTGCTGTGTCGAGTACTAGGTAATCCTTTACTTGAATTATATAAGCTATGTAACTTGGGAGCTCCCTAAATCTTGGACCAACAGCGTCATCATTCTCATTCCTAAGCCCAGTCAACAAAACTCATTTCCCCCAGAATCTCTTACTAGTTGATTGTGTAAAACATTCGAAAGGATTATTCTTAATCGTCTCATGCACAGAATTAAGCAATTTTTGTCTCCCCGGTTACATGGTTTCATGCATGGAAGGAGTGGGCATCATTGCATAACCACCTTTCTCACTCTGTACACTGACAGCTCATACACTACCTTCCTTGACCTTAAATCTGCTTTTGATGTTGCCAACTGACATGTAATCATTAGTGAACTTGCGAGAATGGATGTTAGACGATGGCTTCTCCGCTGGATTAAAAGTGTTGTTCCAGGGACATAGAAGTGTAACTAAAGATTTTGAAATAGGAACCCCACAGGAAGGTGTGCTCAGTCCCACCCTATTCAATATTCTAATTAATGCTTTACTTTGCTATGCCTAGCCAGCCCCATCATTATATGATTAGTTTTGCTGATGATATAATGATCCACACCTCCGGATTCTCCAACACCCAAAACATTCTTAACCATGTACTAGCCTCGTGTCAGGACCTGGGGTTGATAATCTCTACTGATAAAACAAAAATACTCAACAGGCGTCCTCCTCAACAGAGAGGCACAGTTCGCCAGATCCAGTTGCATGATGGGTCTCTTCTAGAATATGTAAGTAGATACAGGTATCTAGTCTTTGAGGTTCCACTATTTGGATCTGTTGTAACGAAACTTTGTCGCCAATACAAAGAAAGGCTGAGAGCACTTAGAGTTGTGGCAGGTTTTCATCCCCGTTATGGTGCTAATGTTAAAATTGTGAAAATGAGGTATATTGCTTTTATTAGATCATTGGTTGATTATGCTGCGCCACTACTTGCTCTCGTGTCTGACTGGAAGCTTGGAGGGCTGGAAAAACTGCAGAGCGAAGCAATGATCATCCTAGGATGCCCTCGTACTACCAAAATTTTAAATATGCGGAAAGAACTTGATATTCCAAGCATCAGAGATCGTGTTACTGAAAGAAATATCCTCATTGGGGTCAATATGCTTAGGCAAGCCCATTCAAACCCCTGCACAGAAGCCCTCCAAACTTTCCTCAGCTCTGGTGAACATCCCTGCAGATGGATCGAAAAAACTGGAACCGACCTCCGCATGAATCAGCTACATGATCTATGTCAAGTAAGGCAACAGCGGTACTTCCCCGCTCCATTGGATATTACCCCATTCCAAACTACCATTCCAAACTACCATTCCTCCCCAAAAATCTTCTTAAATCACAACCAAAGCTTCGTCTTTGAGCCAAACAGGATGCCTTAAGCTGTATTGATAACTTAGTCACACAGAACCCTTTTTCACGAATTATTTACGTTGATGGTTCCGTACACCAATCCACTGGTGCAGCTGGTAGTGCTGCTGTTGTACAGTGATGGCTCTCGTAAAGAAATTGGAGTACTCATCAATAACTGGGCCTCTACTCTTCAAACAGAACTGTTTGCCATACTCCTTGCACTCAAATGCGTGCATGTATCTAAGTACCCAGCAAGCCAAATCACATACAGTCCACTAAACTTTAATTTACCAGAGTAGCTGGTTTTAATATTAAAATTATTAATTTAATGTCAGGTCTAGCTTTTTGTGAGAGTGGTAGGGAGGGGGCATCGAAGGAGTGACAGTTCTGCAACCTACTGTGACTAAGTCCCTCTTACCTCACCCAAATTACTTGCAGGTAATAATTCACGTAATGCCCTGTAAGCCTCCTGCAGGTGATTTGCTCATAATAATAATAATAATAATTTTCAAAAGCTATATTGTAAGTCGCTTGTTATTTGGAGTATACTTGGAGAGGGTTTCGGGGGTCAACGCCCCTGCGGCCTGGTCTGTGACTAGGTTTAATTTTGGATCAGGGCCGGATCAACCAGGCTGTTACTGTTGGCTGCATGCACCCCGACGTACGAACCACAGCTCGGCTGGTCAGGTACTGACTTTAGGTGCCTGTCCAGTGCCTTCTTGAAGACAGCCAGGGGTTTATTGGTAATCCCCCTTATGTATGCTGGGAGGCAGTTGAACAGTCTTGGGTCCCTGACACTTACCAATAGACCTTTGTGCGCTGGACAGGCACGTAAAATCAGTACCTGATCAGCCAGGCTGTAGTTCGTACGTCAGTTTGCGTGTGGCCAGCAGTAACAGCCTGGTTGGTCAGACCCTGATCCACCACGAGGCCTGGTCTCAGACAGGGCAGCGGGGTCGTTGACCCCCAGAAACCCTCTCCAGGTATACAACAGCTATACAGTGGGGCAAGATGTGTTACCAGTTACGTATGGGAGTTAAAGAGAGGCTAGACGAAGAACAGGAACAGAATTTGATGAAAGCTGTTTTTTTATATATGTGGTATTGCTGTCTCAATGACTTTAAGAAAAAGAGAAGCATTTTTTATACAGATCAATTTTACAAGATAAGAGCTGCTGTCCCACCTCAGCTCATTTCAAAGCCCAGCCCTGTCTAAGGTATACTACCACCCCCCAGGATGCCACCCACTACAGTTGGCTGACACCCAGGTACCTACTTGCTGCTAGGTGAGCAACAGGTGTGAGGAAACATGCCCAACATTTCCGCCCTGCTGGGGATCGAACCACAGGCATTTAGTTTGTGAGCTGAATGTGCTACCAACCAAATTATGAAGCGATTGGCCGATTGGGGAATTTCAATACTTCAGTGAAGAAGCTCCGGATCTTTGGACTTTTTATGAGCATTGTATTTTTGCACAGGTTGAGTCGGACACGGGGGGGGGGGCTTTGGCATGTACATCTCATTACTAACTATATTTCTTGTCTACCATGTATTATTGTACCATGTCTCAATAAAGTATTATTATTATTATTATTATAAGGAAAGGTTCCAGAGAAGGGTTTGTATTGGAATTCATCGTCCTATATATAGTAGTTACATTAGTATGAGTGCATATTTTGTATATTAAGTACTACATTCAAATTTTGGAGAGCGCGGGAGTGTGATGTCTGTCACTGGGATGGGTGATAGTCCGCACAGGGGCTTTTCGTTGAGTTAATAATGGTTATAGGTGATATAAAGTAGTAGGTCCAAAGGTAAGGATAGATTAGAGAGTAGTATATATAAGTAGTGCTGCTCGAGGTACACAGTAACTTATCTTAGAGAGGATGCCTACTGTTTTAGACCTTTATGGTTATGTGCTGGAAGTGGGTATTAAATTTAATTTGCGGTCAAGATGTAGACCTAATAATTTACCCTCTGTGTGTTTTACATTACTAGCTTTCATGACCATGACCCATGATCATGACCCATGACCCATGACCATAACACAAGATACAGATCACTTTTTGATGTACCCCGTGTCCATAGCAATCTATGTAAGAATTCTATGCACATAAAGGGCCCCAGAATCTGGAACTCATTACCAGGAAATGCTAAAATAACCTTGTCTGAAAATCTATTTAAGACTCTTCTCAAAAACCACCTACTCCCCCTAAACTAAATACTCAAACTGTAAATTACTCTCAAAATGCTCAATGTTATTTTCATTAAGATAATTTAATTTTTACTATTATGTTCCATCCTACTAAACACTTGTTACAATGTCTATCATCATTTTGTAATGATCAATGTTTTATCATCATATAATTTGAACGATCTACCAATACAAACTCACTCAATTACTCTAATATTATGTTCATAGTCTGTAAGCCATTAGATTAAGCTGCCCCTAATGCCAAGGCATGCCAGAGGCTCTACGTACACTGCCACTAATGCCAAGGCATGCCAGAGGCTCTACTTACACTGCCACTAATGCCAAGGCATGCCAGAGGCTCTCCTTGCACTGCCACTAATGCCAAGGCATGCCAGAGGCTCTCCTTGCACCTCAATTTATGATTGTAATGTAAACCCATGTACACGAGCAATGAAATAAAATTGTATTGTATTGCATTGTATGTAAATTAGTCTATGATGTGCTCAAATTCAGTTTTTTTTTCAGTTTCTTGTCTTTGTAGACTCATCAGAGGAAGATCACAGTGTGCCTTGACCCATGGTGGTTCTCAAATACGAAAGTATTAGTTTTAACTTGCTGACTGATCTCTCACAGCTGGCCATGGGAACTGCGATGGTTAACATTATCTGCATAACAGTGCGATGACTGGGGAAGACGTTCTTATCTCCATACTGAACAATAAATTTGAGGTCTTTATATTTTCGTGTTGGTCGGATTTGATAGGAACATAACACAACCCAAAATTTCATATAGCTGTTGTCCATTAACATCAGAGCTGTACAGTTTGCCCAATTTCAAATCCAGGGCAGCATCGTGAAAGTTCGTACTGGAATCCTGCAGTCTCTTTTGAATATGGTGTAGCGCTGTATGACCCTAGTGGGTTTAGCGCTTAGTTTTAATAATAATAATAATAATAATAATAATAATAATAATTAATAATAATAATAATAATAATAATAATAATAATAATAATAATAATAATAATAATAATTTTTAATACGGTCAGTGCAAATGAGTACTTTGTTCCATAATCCTAACAAATTCAGAAAATCGCAACTCAGCAGCTGCCTTGTGTCACTTCTTGTTTCACTGGTCTCGCTTTCAATGTCTGTCATGTCCTGGAGAACCTGACGTATCTCCTCAAGGTACTTGTTGCCGAGCTTCACTGATTGTGTCCTTGCACTTCACCTGGTATTGGACTCCAACTTAACCACAGGCACGGTGGTTTTGAGTTTTTTCCCAGCTCTGGGTTGAACGAGTCAAGAACACGTAGATAGCTTCGATGGCTCCAAAAAACGTGACCATCATTGTATCTTGCTTGACTGCATGTACACCTACCAAGTTGAGTGAGTATTTGTCACAATTAACAAACAGTGCCAGGTTGTTTTTCTCACTTACTCTTTGATGAACACCACATCTGTGTCCAGTCATCACATCAGTGTTGTCATAGCACTGTGACCCACAATCTTGTAGCTCCATGTCTTCCTTTTCTAGCTGTTTCAAGATGTCTTCAACCAAGCTCTCAGCATCCTTCTGGCTTATCAGGATAAAACCAAGGAAGGACTCTCTAACACGGACTGTTTTCCTCTCAAAATGAACTTCCATGTTCCTCACTACTTCTGACATCTGCTCACGATGTGCTTGATCAGGAGTCGAGTCAAACATGAGACCATAGTACTTGGCTTTACGAATGCTTCTCAGTAAACTCTGCCGAACAATGAATGCCATCATGTGGATGAATTCGTTCTGGACACCCGGTGAAAGATAAGACATGGATCTAGGATTATTTTCCACACGAGTGAGGTGTTCTTTTATGAGAGGGTCAAAGATGACCACTAGTTTCAGTAAACCAATGAAATTGGACACATTGGAGTCATTGTCCAGCTGAAGTGACTTCCTGTGTCCTCGGAAAGTCAGGTTCTGAGTCGCAAGGAATTTTATGTAGTGAAGAATTCTCGTCAACATATCACGCCACTTATGCTTTTCCTTCTCAATCTGTGACTGAAGTTCCGCGTCAATAACTTCTCTGTTTTCAGCTAAATTTCTTTCCATTTCTTGCCACTGTGCGAAGCACTCCAGATGATTCTTAGCATTTCCATAAGCACTAATCCTTTCAGATGCTTTCCACTGGTTAAATCAACTTTTCTGCTCCAGTGAGGATTGATGGTCTGACCGGGAATAGAGAAGACAACAGATACAAAATGCAGACTTTTTAGAAGAGTAATAGACCAGCCATGAGCGAGTCACTTCCTCACCACGACCATTTCCAAATTTCCCTGTGAACCAAGTTTGAGAGGTTATTTCTTAGTAGGAAAGGCCCCTCACTGCTTTGGAAATACTTCTAATCCACCTTTATTATTTCTGTTCTCAATAATACGTCAGGCAGAATTACTTTTCCAGTATCAATTTCGAACTTCAGAAGTTCAGTGTCATGCTGTTCAATCACTTCTGGTATGACAGTTCGAGGCTCTTCGACACCACAAGGTTCAGTGTCGTCAGGTTCAGTCTTGTTAGGTAAAATCTCGTCAATAAACTCCCAAAATCA
>WNWK01038900.1:0-17705 GCA_009830355.1 Cherax destructor
CTGGACTTGAGTCCTGGAGATGGGAAGTACAGTGCCTGCACTCTGAAGGAGGGATGTTAAATGTTGCAGTTTTATAACTGTAGTGTAAGCATGCCTCTGGCAAGACAGTGATGGAGTGAATGATGATGAAAGTTTTTCTTTTTCGGGCCACCCTGCCTTGGTGGGAAACGGCCGATGTGTTACTAAAAAAAAAACTATACATGTTATAGTTTTCTATCTTTATCTCTTCTCAAAATATCCCTTGTGTGTGTTTCTATAAATGCCCCAAACATCGCATTTGCTTCTGATAGGAGCCCACTGACGTAACTGTCATTTTTGGTTGATTTCAGACCCTGAATACAGTGGTACCTCATGTTTCGGCCATAATTTGTTCCAGAAGGCTGTTTGAGTGCCGTTACCAAAGAAATTTGTTCCCATAAGGAATAATGTAAGTTAGATTATTCCGTTTCAGACCCCCAAAAATACACTTACAAAAGCACTTACAATAATACACTTACATAATTGTTTGAGTTGGGAGCTGTACGAAACTCGGGGTACCACTGTATTTGTAAATATGAAGCAGGAATTACCATTTGGGATGTTTTGTTTTGCTGTGTGCTTCATTAGTACCACTGGTGATGTACTACCTGGTATGGCCCCTGGTGTACATACCCCTGGTTTCTCCAGTACTGACTTTGCATTTGATTGTGTATTTGGCCCTGATGTATTACATATTTTAATTTTTAAGTACAGTAGACCCCCAGTTTTTGTAATTAATCCGTTCCAGAAGGTTGCCCGAAATCCGAAATGGCTGAAAACTGAAGTAATATTTCCCATAAGAAATAATGTAAATCCAATTAATCTATTTCAGACACCGAAAAATATTAAATAATAAATTTTATAGAAAATAACTAGTGTTGCAGCTCTTCAGTGGTTAGTACATTCATTACTTACCTTAAAATATTTTTAGTCTTACTGTAGGGCAAGAGGTGAGTAGTATTTATTCGTAGGAAGTCAGTGTAGGTAGCTGGTAGATGTAGGTACACGTATGTAGTCCACCTGGGCTATACCTACCTCGGCCCACAGCCATATTATTACCATCGACATACCATGTTCACTGAGTTTAATCGTTTTTAACAACTACATTCAGATGCCATCATAAACAAAGGGAGAAGTAATGAATAATTCATGCTGAGAATTGTAAACAAAAGCATTAAGGGTCGTGACTGGGCCAGATAGGAGATTCATTCTGTTTTCTCTAACGCTGGACCAGAGAAAATGTAACGTTTTCCCTCCACCCGGCTCACCACTCGACAGCATATAAACATTGCATGTTTAAATGCTATGTATTAATCCATCATAGATAGATTGATGAAAATGTCTATATTAACCTAAAATAAGACATTTAATGTGCCCAAGAGTGAGTTACGAACGTATGAGTGGCCCAGTTGCACGCGTCTGGTACCAACGATTTCCGAGCGGATTCTCAAAATCTGGGGAAAAATTTCGCCAAAAAAAGTGCTTGAAATCTGAATTGCTCGATTTCCGAACCGGCTGAAAACTGGGGGTCCACTGTACTATATTGCATTTGAAAGTTTCAACAATAATTAAGAGGACCTTCACTAAGCAACCTGAAATCCCACTTAAGTCTTGCATTTGATTTTGTTATGGTTGCCAGAGGATTGTCAGAGAGCATGCATAGTTCCCTTGTTAACCCTTAAACGGTCCAAACGTATATATACGTTAGTACTGCTACTGCCCCAAACGTATATATACATTTTATTTTTCCTACCTTCATATTGGGCACAATTGGCCTGAGATGCCTGGTCAGCATAGAATGGGTCTTAACACTCGGTGTGTGCCATATTAAAAAAATCTGGGACCACTTAGTACCTTGTGGGAGCACCAGTAAGTGGAAAATGATGTCGGCAGGCTGACCAGCCAGCTGGCTGGCTGCCTGCCTGCTTGGCCACCTGGCTGGTCAGCTGGGTACCTGATTTGCCGTGTATCTCTGTCTGTATCTATCTGTCTCATTGTCTCTATTTGTCTCTATTTCACAGGAACACATATGTAAATACAATTATACATAGTGTAAATTACCTAGGATAACTAAAAAAATCAAGACAAAGTGATATAATGTGCTTGTGATCTGCGTAATACCAGTTGGTTTATGAGCTACTCTCTGAGACAAGCAGACAGAAAGGAGACGACATACAGGCAGACAGAAAGACACACACAGGCAGACAGGTTTGCGTAACAAATAAAGGGAAGCAGTGTAAGCTCATTTTATGTCATCACTGTAATTACTGGACTGATTCGAAAAGATAAGACTACCCTCACCCCTCATCAAATGTCACCAGTCATCATTAGTGGAGATCAGATGAGATAAGGCAGGGACACAAATCTTACATAATGCTTCAAGGGAACTTTATTATTATTATTATTATTCATTATTATTATTATTATTATTATTATGCACTATCATTATTATTATTATTTTTATGCACTATCATTATTATTATCATTTGAGTACAATTTCAGTACCTAATAGTGTCAGAACAAAGTCTGGCTATGAAATCACAAGAACTACTATAAATTGTAATTATCAGAACATAAAAATTATATAAAATAGTAAAAAAAAGATAAAAAAAGGTATATCTGCAACAATTCTGCAAGCAGCAAGACTCCTGTTGCTGTCAGGTTAGCATCCAGTGCCAACTTCTCCGCCTCGTATCTCGGTAAGTTCTGACCCAAATTTTTTTTTTATCATATAACACTTAAAAAAAATGTGCTCTTTATTTCTAGAATTTTTTTTTTTTTTTCAAAATATTCGGGGCACTGGGCGTGCTAACGTATATATACGTTTGGACCGTTTAAGGGTTAAAGGAGGAAAAGGATCGGATAAGTGGGAATGTAAGAATTATAGGAGGATAAGCCTGTGTGTGGTGTAAATGTTATTCAGAAAATTCGGAGTGTGGAAATTAGGAGGAGGTGTGGAGTTACTAAAATATTAGTCAGAGGGTTGAGGAGGTGTTGTTGAGGTGGTTTGGTCATTTAGAGAGAATGGATCAAAGTAGAATGACTTGGAGAGCATATAAATCTGTAGGGTGAGGAAGGTGGGATAGGGGTCGTCCTCAAAAAGGTTGGAGGGAAAGGGTAAAGGAGGTTTTGTGGGTGAGGGACTTGGACTTCCAGCAAGTGTGCGTGAGTGTGTTAGGAGTGAATGGAGACGAATGGTTTTTGGGACTTGACGAGCTGTTGGAGTGTGAGCAGGGTAACATTTTGTGAAGGGATTCAGGGAAACCATTTAATTGATTTAGTTGGACTTGAGTCCTGGAAATGGGAAGTACAATGCCTGTAATTTAAAGGAGGGGTCTGGGATAGTGACAGCTGGGAGGGACTATTCTCAGCTGTCGTATCTGAGCTCCTCTGCGAAGACAGTGATTATGTATGAGTGTGGTGAAAGTGTTGAATGATGATGAAAGTATTTTGTTTTTGGGGATTTTCTTTCTTTTTGGGTCACCCTGCCTCGGTGGGAGATGGCCGACTTGTTGATAAAAAAAAAAATCTAGTATACCACTGCTCTCAAAAATCTTTGAAAAATTAATTCATAAACAGATATATTCCTACCTCATCTCACACAACGTACTCAGCCTGTCAGTTTGGATTCAGGACCAACAAGAGCACAAACGATGCTATTTTGCACATGCTAGAGTTAATATACACCGCACTTGAGAAGAAAGAAGTTCCACTGGGTATCTTCATTGATCTAAGCAAAGCTTTTGATACAGTCGATCATGATTTACTGCTCACAAAGCTAGCATACTATGGTATAAGAGGGCACTCATTCAACTACATAGTCATACCTCAGTAACAGAAGCCAATACGTGAACACAAATGGAGCGAACTCTTCAACACAACAAATTAGTCGGAGTCCCTCAAAGAAGTGTACTGGGTCCACTCTTATTCCTCATTTACATCAATGACCTACCTAATGCATCACAACTACTCAAACCCATATTATATGCAGATGACACAACATATGTCTTCTCTCACCCAAATCCAGTCATACTGGTTAATACAGTGGACCCTCGGTTAACGAATACCCCGGAAATCGTGCAATTATGTAAGTATAATTTTGTAAGTTCTTGTGGAAGTGTATTTTTGGGGGTCTGAAATAGACTAACCAACGTGAAATTTTTCCTTAAGGGAGTAAATTCGTTCGGTAATGGCACTTGAGCAGACTTCAGGAGTGAAGTTTTTACGAAACTCGGGGGTCCACTGTACTGTTAATGCTGAATTACAGAAAATATCAACATGGATGACGACTAATAAACTTACTCTAAATACTGACAAGACCTACTTTATACAGTTTGGAAACAGAGTTACAAATGTTCCACTTAACATAACACTCAATGGTTCACCCATCACAAGACTCAGAGGGAAAATTCCTAGGAATCCACATTGACAGTAGCCTTAAATTCCAAACACACACAAAACAAATTTCCAAGAAAATCTCAGACAGTAGGCATATTATCTAAGATACGCTACTATGTGCCTCAATCAGCTCTCCTTCCACTATATCACTCGCTCATCTACCCATATCTCACTTATGGAATCTGTGCATGGGGATCAACAACATTAAATCACCTTAGACCACTCATAACCCAGCAAAAGGCTGCAGTCAGAATAATGATAAATTCTCACTCTAGACAGGATACTCCACCAATATTCAAAAGCCTAAAACTACTCACCATAAAAAACATTCACACTTATTCTTGTGCCTACTACATACATAGAACTCTACATTCTAATATAAACCCTCCAAAATTCTCCTCACCAACCTTAATAGGACCCATGACCATAACACAAGATATAGATCACTTTTTGATGTACCCCGTGTCCATAGCAACCTATGTAAGAATTCTATGCACATAAAGGGCCCCAGAATCTGGAACTCATTACCAGGAAATGCTAAAATGACCTTGTCTGAAAATCAATTTAGGACTCTACTCAAAAACCACCTACTCACCCAAAACTAAATACTCATACTTTAAATTGCTTTCTAATATGCTCAAAGTTATTTTCCTATAAAATTATTTAAATTTTTACTATTATATTACCACCTAATCACCCTATACTAAATACTCAAACTGTAAATTACTCTCAAAATGCTCAATGTTATTTTCATTGATACTAAATTTTTACTATTTTGTTCCATCCTACTAAACACTTGTTTCAATGTCTATCATCATTTTGTAATGAACAATGTATTATCATCATTACATAATTTGAATGATCTACCAATACAATCTCACTCAATTACTCTAATATGTTCATAGTCTATAAAGTAGTAGTAGTAAAGTAAATTTTATTTCATTGCAGATTACATAGGTATTGGTAGTTACAATATAAATTGAGTGCAAGGAGAGCCACTGACATGCCATGGCATTAGGGGCAGCTTAATCTAGTAACTTAAAGACTATGTACAGTGGTACCCCGACTTACGATATTAATCCGTCAGAGAGGGCATATTTTAAAGCGAAACAATCGTAAAACGAATCAATTTTCCCCATAAGAAATAATGGAAATAAATTTAATCCGTCCAAGACTTCCAAAAGTAGTTAAATAAAATATTTTTTAGAACTTTTGGACATTAAATAATACAGAATTGAATAAAGAATACATAAATACATGCAAATATTTTACAATAACATGTCACTTACATTTATTGAAGAGTTGTTGATGTGTGGAGGACGGGAGGAGGGGAGAAGGTGGAGTAGTATGCTAGTGTTTGGAAGGGAATCCTTCCATTAACACTGCAGGTGGTAAGTTCTTTTCTGGGGTTACTTCCTTTTTCTTTGAATGCCACTAGGACCAGCTTGAGAGTCACTAGACCTCTTTCTAACAACAAATTTGTCCAGGAGATCTGTGTCTGGCGATTCTTTAACACATCCCTGAAATGACACACCACTGTGTCATTGTACAGGTTGCCAGCACGGCCTGCAACAGCATGGTTAGGGTGATATTCATCCATAAATGCTTGCACATCACTCCATTTGGCACAGATCTCCCTAATCCTTGAAGAAGGCACATTCTTCCATTTTTGTTCCACCTCCACCTCCTCCTCTGAACCATTGTCCTGACCTCTGCTCTCTTGTTCCAGTTGCTGTTGAAGCTCTTGCAGATCTTCAGTGGTTAGCTCTTCCTTGTGCTCCTCCACCAACTGTTCCACATCGTCACCACTCACCTCTAACCCCAAAGACTTGCCCAATTCCACAATTTCTTCCAAAACAGGCTCAGGCTCAGGCTCAGGGTTCTGAGGCTCAGCCCCAAAACCTTCAAAATCCCTCTCTAGGACACAGTCTGGCCACAATTTTCTCCAGGCAGAGTTCAAAGTCCTGGTAGTCACTCCCTCCCAAGCCTTACCTATAAGGTGTACACAATGCAGCATATGGAAATGTTTTTCCAAAATTCTCTTAGGGTTATGTTCATGTCTGTGGTCACATCAAAGCACTTTTGAAACATTGCTTTGGTATAGAGTTTTTAAAGTTGGAAATGACCTGCTGGTCCATGGGCTGGAGGAGAGGAGTGGTATTAGGGGGCAAGAACTTCACTTTGATGAATTTAAACTCCTCCACAATTTTCTCTACCAAGTTTGGAGGATGACAAGGAGCATTGTCCATTATCAGGAGGCACTTAAGTGGCAAATTATTGTCCAATAGATATTTCTTCACACTGGGGCCAAACACTTCATTGAACCAATCTAAGAAAATGTCCTTTGTGACCCAACCCTTTTTTGTTAGACTTCCACATCACACACAAGTTAGACTTGCTGACACCGCATCTGCCAAACACTCGGGGATTTTCAAAAGATACACCAGTAAAGGCTTCACTTTGCAATCACCACTGGCATTGGCACACAGCATCAAAGTTAGCCTGTCTTTCATAGGCTTATGTCCTGGCTGTGCCTTTTCCTCCTGAGTAATGTAGGTCCTGTTGGGCATTTTCTTCCAAAACAGGCCTGTTTCATCACAATTAAACACTTGTTGGGGGAGGAATTGTTCAGCCTCTAGGTACTCCTGGAATTCAGGAACATATTTTTCAGCTGCACTTTTGTCACAACTGGCTCCTCACCATGCCTCACAACACTATGTATGCCACTTCGATTCTTAAATTTGTAAAACCAGCCTCTGCTGGCTTTAAATTCGCTCACTTCAGCACTCGTTGCAGGCATTTTCTTAAGGAGATCATCATGCAACTGCCTTGCTTTTCACATATTATTCCCTCCGAAACAGTATCTCCTGCTAACTGTTTCTCGTTGATCCACACCAACAACAACCTTTCCACATTTTCCAGCACTTGTGGTCTCTGTTTTGTGATCACAGATGCACCTTTTGCAACAACAGCTTCCTTGATTTTACTTGAATATTTCTTATCCACAATGGTAGCGATGGTAGAATAGGGTTTACCATACAGCCTGGCCAGCTCACTGATACGCACTCCACTTTCATATTTTTCTATTATCTCCTTCTTCACTTCTATCGTACATATATTTCTGTTCCTCTTTGCCACAGGCTTAGCACTAGGATCTTTCCTTGGACCCATGGTAGCTTATTTAGCAGTTGCAAGCACTAAAAACAGCAGTGGAATAATGACAATATACTGGTATGAATGCGTGGGTGTGGGTGGGTGGTCGCCCGCTTGTAAACATAGCACTGACGCTCCTGGAGTGCGGCTCAGCTGGCGCAAGCGGACAGGTCGGTACGAATGTCGGTAAACGAAGCAAACATCGTAAGTCACAACAAATTTCAGTTTAAATATCGGTTACCGAAAATAACGTAAGATGATAACATCGTAATCGGTTCCACTGTATATATAATAGAGAAATTTATTGAGTTTATTCTAGTTAAAATTTGTTTTCAAATTACAATATGATGATATTATACTGTTAAAATTATTATATGATGATATTAGATTGTAACAGGTGTTACAATCTAATATCATCATCTAATATGAAATTGAGATTATCTTAAGGAAAATAACATTGAGCATTTTTGACATTAACTTATAGTATGAGTATTTAGTTTTGGGCGAGTAGGGGGTAACATAATAGTAACATATTATTAAAAATTGAAATTATTTTATAGGAAAGTAATAATGAGCATTTTTCAAAGTAGTTTATAGTATGATCATTTAGTTTTGGGTGAGTAGGTGGTTTTTGAGTTGTCTTAAATTTATTTTCAGACAAGGTTATCTTAATATTTACAGGTAATGAATTCCAGATTCTGGGGTCCTTCATGTGCATAGAATTTTTACATAGGTTGTTATGAACTCGGGGTATATCAAAAAGTGATCTGTGTCTTGTGTTGTGGTCATGGGTCCTATTAAAGTTGGTGAGGAGAATTTTGAGCGGAGGGTTTATATTAGAGTGTAAAGTTTTATATACGTAGTAGGCACAAGAATAAGTATGAATGTTCTTTACGGTGAGTAGTTTTAGACTTTTGAATAGTGGTGGAGTATGCTGTCTAGAGTGGGAATTTGTTATCATTCTGACTGCAGCCTTTTGTTGTGTTATGAGTGGTCTAAGGTGATTTAATGTTGTTGATCCCCATGCACAGATTCCATAGGTGAGATAAGGGTAGATAAGTGAATGATATAGTGCAAGGAGAGCCGATTGTGGTACTTAATAGCGTATCTTTGATAATATGCCTACTGTCTTTGAGATTTAATTGGAAATTTGTTGTATGTGTTTGGAATTTAAGGCTACTGTTAAGGTAGATTCCTAGGAATTTTCCCTCTGCGAGTCTTGTGATGGGTGTACCATTGAGTGTTATGTTAAGTGGAACATTTGCGGCTTTGCTTCCAAACTGTATGAAGTAGGTCTTGTCAGTATTGAGAGTAAGCTTGTTAGTCGTCATCCATGTTGATATTTTCTCTAATTCGGCATTAATAGTGTTGGCCAGTATAACTGGATTTGGGTGAGAGAAGACATATGTTGTCATCTACAAATAAAATGGGTTTGAGTAGTTGTGATGCATTCGGTAGGTCATTTATGTAAATGAGGAATAGGAGTGGCCCCAGGACACTTCCTTGAAAGACTCCGACTGTAATTTGTTGTGTGGAAGAGTTCGCTCCATTTGTGTACACGTATTGGCTTCTGTTGCTAAGGTATGACTTTAGGTAGTTTAGTGGGTGCCCCCTTATACGATAGTGTGCTAATTTTGTGAGCAGTAAATCATGGTTGACTGTATCAAAAGCTTTGCGTAGATCAATAAAGATTCCCAGTGGGACTTCTTTCTTTTCAAGTGCGGTGTATATTAACTCCAACATGTGCATAATAGCATTGTTTGTGCTCGTTTGTCCTGAATCCAAATTGACAGGGGTTGAGTACATTGTGTGAGACGAGGAAGGAATAGATTTGTCTATGAATTAACTTTTCGAAGATTTTAGAAAGCAGTGGTAAATTAGAAATTGGTCTATAATTATTCAAGTCTGTTTGATCACCTCCTTTGTGGATCGGGGTGACCCTGGCTATTTTGAGAATTGATGGAAAGGTAGAGGCTTCAATGGATTTATTGAATAGTGTAGCTATAATTGGTGACAGTACCTGTGAAGCTTTTTTGTACTTAATAGTTGGTAAGCTGTTTGTCTCCTGCCTTGTTTTTAAGGGTGTTGATTATGAGCGAGACTTCAATTGGGTTGGTAGGAGCTAGGAATAGCGTATTACGGTAGGTGTTTGTGAGGTATTCTGTTGGACGGGTTTTCGAGCTTGGGATTTTACTCACTAGATTCTTTCCTATGGTGGAGAAGAAAACATTAAGTCTGTTTGCTGTCTCAGTAGGTGAGAGTAGGGGTTCATCTGTTTTTGATAAGTTTATGGTGTTATTTTTCGATATCTTTTTATTTCCTAGAATTGCAGATAGGGTCTTCCAGGTCTTTTTCATATCACCTTTTATGTTCTGGAGTCTGTTCTCATAATACAATTTTTTTGACCACCTTATCAGGCTGGTAAGGATTGATGAGTAGCTTTTGGATTGCTCTCTGGTTATTAGACCCCTTCTGTATAGTTTTTCATTTTGGTGCCTTTTGTTAATGGATTTAAGGGGCAGTATAACATGTCAATTTTGTTTTTTCTGTTCGTCGAATTTCTTTCATTTTTTTTTTTACACATAGAAGTGTTCACTCAGTATGTTTTAAAAAATATTCAATAAGATAGTCCAAGCAACAACTGAAAAAAAAAATATTTACTGAAAATTTCATGTCAGGACGTTTGGCAGGATCCGTACCCTATATGTCACTACGTAAGGTTGTTTTGGGACTTGGTACCGAAAGAACAATGCTAATACGATTTTTTGAGAACGTACTTTCCTGTAAACATCTTATCTTTATTCCACAAAAAAATAAAGCATGTAACTGTTTGAATGTTGAAAAAAAATCTGCCCTTTACTCCCAAATACAGTGGACCCTTGGTTAACGAATACCCCGGAAATCGTGCAATTATGTAAGTATAATTTTGTAAGTTCTTGTGGAAGTGTATTTTTGGGGGTCTGAAATAGACTAACCTACGTGAAATTTTTCCTTAAGGGAGTAAATTCGTTCGGTAATGGCACTTGAGCAGACTTCAGGAGTGAAGTTTTTACGAAACTCGGGGGTCCACTGTAAATCCCAAAATATTTGGAATATTTACAAAAGTGCGTTCTTAAAAAATAGAACAATCATATTTTTACCATTCCTGAGAATATTATTTCATTTAGTCAAACAGTAAAAACTCCACAAAGTAAAATAAGTCAATAACTTACTTCCGAGATATTCGCCTGTAAAGCGCCTGGAGCGGCGACGGCCACCCGCCTCGGGAAATTTTCTTGTTTTTTTTCGAAAAAATCACTTGTTTCAATGTTTTCTTTGTAAAACTAATGTTTTAGTGTAGTTAGCCTCTAAAACACCGTTTTCTCTTACTCACAGGCCAAAGAAAACGTTATGGGAAGGGGAATCATTTTTATACCCATATTGCTGATAGAGACCGCACTATATTAGAGCTCATTTTTATTCATGCTGGAGCATATAACATGTTTATATGTTATTTATAGTGTTTATTATTTCATATTAGATCAATTGTGATAGATAAATAAGCCGTAGAATTGATATTAGCATAATGAAATAATATATGGTGCCTCTCAGAGCAGGAATTCTGCTGACGTCAGCAAATATTCCCAGATCGTTCCTGATTGGCTGGTAGACTACGTATAAGCTCCGCCCACTCTCATATGATGCCAAATCGTAAATTACACCATTAGAATAAATAATACACGAAACAGTAAAGAAAAAAAAATGGAAATTTTTTTTAAAAATATACGGGCTGAGAGCAGGCGAGCTGCGCACATCGCCGTCACCATACATGATATAAATGACTATAATTCCTTGTAGAAACGTCGTATTACATTGAGTCTTGTACCATTGTGTAGCCAGAGAGTTAAGCTATTTTTCTATAAGATTAACTAAATTTTCATAATTTTTCGATTTTTTTTTTTATTCGCGCTCGGAGACAGGTCTTACTGCCCCTTAAGGATGTTGGTGTTAGCCAGGGATTGTTAAGTCTCTTAGCTGTGATCTGTTTAGTTTTTTTAGGGCAATGTTTGTTATAGAGGTCGTGGTTTTTTTTTTTTTAAGGGAATTCTTGATGCATTCATTAGTACAGTGGTACCTCGAGTTACGATGGTCCCCAAAATCGCCCTTTTATGTAAGTTTATTTTTTTAAATGCTTTTGTAAGTATATTTTTGGGGGTGTAAAAGGACTAGTCTATTTTACATTATTCCTTATGGGGATAAATTCGTTTGGTAATGGAACTTGAACAGCATTCTCGAACGAAAAAATATCGTAACTCGAGGTACCACTGTATCTGAATATGTTTCTAACTCATTATGCCAGTCAATGTTAATCATAGCTGTTATAAAGTTATTTACAGCTGACTCATTATGTAGTCTGAAGGTAACTTTTGTAATATCTTGGGGCAATTTACCAAGGTTGGTTATGAGAAAGGTCGGATAGTGGTCTGTGGTGTTGTCTATGATTATGCCTGATTTTAGAGGGGATATAGTGTTAGTCCAGATGTGGTATAGTAATGAGGTACAAGTCTGAGATTCTTGTAGGTTTTGATATTGTTGGTAGTAACAAGCAGTTGCTCATAGTGTTTGTGAATTCTGTTACTTGTGGGTCCTGGTCGTGTAGGAGATTTATATTGAAATCTCCTGTGAGCAGCAAATGGTCTTTGTTCATGTCTGCATCAGTTATCAGGTTTCCTAGTTTTTCACTAAAGTGGTGAATGTTTGACTATGGTAATCTGTAGATGTTTATCACTGAGGGGTTTTTGCAGGTCTTTTGATTTAAATTTAGCTATAATATATTCTCCATGCTCATCCCTTATGAAAGAGTTATTGATACATTCAAGTTGATCTGAGTAATATATAGCTATTCCACCCCCTCGCTGATCTGTCCTACAGTTGTGAATGGCTGTGTAACCTGGGATGGCATGGACATCTGTAGTATCAGGCTTTAGCCAGGTCTCAGTGAGTGTGATGATTGACATATTGGTCTGGAGGGATTGGAGTAGTGCTGTGAGGTCATCATAATGTTTGCTCAAAGATCTAACATTGTAATTGAAGATAGTTATGTTATTGTTGGCTCTGAGTAATGTCTTTGCTTGATCTGCTGTGTAATAGTTGCAGTTGCTGTTGGAATCATGTAAGTCATTTAATAATAGGTTGATATCAGGATCAATTCCTGTAATCATAAGATTTGATGTGATTCTGTAACTAGACCTGAGAACAATGGATGATACTAAACTTAATAATATGGTACTAGATTAAATTCTTAGTAACTATTGGATTATTACAATTTTTAAAAATTGTTCAGAGATATTGGATATTTGACAGTTCTTGGCACGTGTATTTGTACTTTAGTTAATTTATACAAATGCAATTAATTGAACAATGGTAGTTATTCTAAAGCTAGGAATAAAGGAGCTAGGGAAAATAATAGCAAACAATGAAAGTAAAGTAATTTAGCACCTGAGTTAGCACCTTAATTATTATAATAAAAATTAATATAAGAACTGTGGCAGTTAGATAATTTTTTAAGATAAAGAAACTAGGGAATATAATAGTAAACAATGAGAGTAAAATACTTTAGCACCAGAATTAGCACCTTAATTATTTTTTAAAGCTTCAAGTAAAGGAGTTACTGGTTGAAAGGCAGTACTAGGTATTGATTTGTTGAGAACTATTTCAAAAGAATATATAAATGGGGACTAAATTAAATGGATAGATAGTAAATATGATATAAAATTAACTTAGAAGCAAGGTTTGATTTATATTATAAAGTTTAAGCAAGTAATACCACTAAAAAAAAAATATTGTATATGAGGTAGTTGGTACTAGCTAGTAAAGTTAGTACAAAGAATTGCACAATATTGTAGTAGGAACATACACTAATACACCACACGTATATTATGTGTTGAGGACAATTGGCTAATCAGTAATGGTAATGTCAGCTTGTCTAAGGAAGTTGGTGAGATCACGTTCGTTTGATATAGAAAATTGCTGACCTGTTGATGCTTTTCGAACTAGTATTTTCCCATCACGAGTGAAGCACTGATGGATTTTGTTCTCCAGTTTAAGTTTTTTCAACCTAAACAGAAAGTTTTGACGTTTCCTGGTTAGGCACTCGTTTATGTACACTCCATTTTTCATTGTAATTGCTGATTTAATTAGGTCCTTTTTGTATCATATGAATGAAGTCTCATCATAATACAGTGGTACCTCGACTTACGATATTTTTTCATTCCAGAATGCTGTTCAAGTGCCATTACCAAACAAATTTATCTCCTTAAGAAATAATGTAAAATAGACTAGTCTGTTTAGACCCCTAAAAGTACACTTACAAAAGCATTTAAAAAAATAAACTTGCATAAAAGGGTGTGTTTGGGGACCATCGTAAGTCGAGGTACCACTGTACTATGTTTACCTTGTTTTCCTAGCAATCGTGTTTCTTTGATTTCATTACTTTGCACATTAACTTGTAGGTGGTCTTGTAATATGTTGATAGCAGTTTCCTTGCACTGGGATTGAGTTATATCTCTGGGAATGTGATTGCTGTTTATTATAACTGCATCAGACAAGTTATCTTGTTCGGTTTTGTCATCTTGAAAATCAAGATATTCATAAAGTCGAGTGTGCATGTTGTTATTCCAGTCCTTGATTGCTTCTTCCACCTTAATATTCAGAGTTATTTGATCAGTGTGACTGGTTATAGCTGTTTGCAGAGTATTTTCTGTGTCAGTATTTCCCAATGTGATCTTCTCTTCAAGGTTTTGGATCTTGATCTCGAGGTTAGTTAGCTTGGATTCATATTTCACTAGTTTTGCTTTGATGTCTTTGTTTTCAGCTTCAAGGGCAATGATGTATTCCCTAATAGTATCAAGAGTAGTCATACCTTGGTGACCAGGATGGAATCCTACGAAGCTGGTGGGGTTGGAGGGAGAGTCAGCCATGTTCGGTGTTGTTATTGTTGTCGGGACCCGGGCGGGGGTGTGGGGGGTTGTTGATGCACCAGCTTTCTGCTGTGTAGACATGTTGTGTTTCAAAGTCCTTAGCGTTGGTTTCTTGTTACTGTTGTTAGTTCCTCTGCGATTTCCGCTCATAGTATCACTAGTGAAGCTATGGAGGAGGTTTTATTTCCGTTAGCTTGGGATAGGCGTTCGTCTGGCAGCGCGGGCGATGTTTGGGTTTGCAGGGCTGTCTTCCTTAGATCTTCAATTTTGTTAAGGTTTGGGTAGCATTTCTAGTATTCTTGGGTCATTTTGTGATCTACGTGGGTTTGTGCTGTTGTACCTTCAATTAGGCCATCACAAGCTTTGATGAGCGCTGAGTTTTTTGAAGAATAAAGGCTGCTAGGATGCTGCTGCTGCGCTGCCATTAGATTAAGCTGCCCTAATGCCAAGGCATGCCAGAGGCTCTCCTTGCACTTCAATTTATGATTGTAATGTAAACCTATGTACACGAGCAAAGAAATAAAATTGTATTGTATTGTATAAATCTATATTTAATCTGTAAAAAATTATTTTTTGTTAATACTCCTGGGTGTCTGAAACGGATTAATTGAATTTACATTATTTCTTATGGGGAAAATGGTTTTAGTTTTCGTCGATTTTGGTTTTAGTCGATCCCTCTGGAACGGATTAAACACGAAAACCAAGGGACCACGGTACTACGATGCTTAAAGCGCCCTAGAGTGATACAATGCATATACAGTACACTCATTACTTACCTTAAAATATATGTAGTCTTATGGTCCTAATGTAGGGTGAGAGGTGAAAAGTATTTATTTGTAGAAAGTCTTGTGGGAGGTATGGAAGTTACATTTGGGAAGTGTGGATAGCCAGCCAGGGCAGCCCTCCCCTTCCCTCCCCACCCACATGTAATGTAAACAAACCAGGTGAACGCTTCTGGTTTTCGTCCTACAAGTAGCCTGGCTACCGCAAGTCCTACAAGTAGCCTGGCTACCGCAAGTCCTACAAGTAGCCTGGCTACCGCAAGTCCTACAAGTAGCCTGGCTACCGCAAGTCCTACAAGTAGCCTGGCTACCGCAAGTCCTACAAGTAGCCTGGCTACCGCAAGTCCTACAAGTAGCCTGGCTACCGCAAGTCCTACAAGTAGCCTGGCTAGCAAGTCCAAGTAGCCTGCTCAAGTCCTACAAGTAGCCTGGCTACCGCAAGTCCTACAAGTAGCCTGGCTACCGCAAGTCCTACAAGTAGCCTGGCTACCGCAAGTCCTACAAGTAGCCTGGCTACCGCAAGTCCTACAAGTAGCCTGGCTACCCAAGTCCTACAAGTAGCCTGCTACCTGAAGTCCTACAAGTAGCCTGGCTACCGCAAGTCCTACAAGTAGCCTGGCTACCGCAAGTCCTACAAGTAGCCTGGCTACCGCAAGTCCTACAAGTAGCCTGGCTACCCAAGTCCTACAAGTAGCCTGGCTACCGCAAGTCCTACAAGTAGCCTGGCTACCGCAAGTCCTACAAGTAGCCTGGCTACCGCAAGTCCTACAAGTAGCCTGGCTACCGCAAGTCCTACAAGTAGCCTGGCTACCGCAAGTCCTACAAGTAGCCTGGCTACCTGAAGTCCTACAAGTAGCCTGGCTACCGCAAGTCCTACAAGTAGCCTGGCTACCGCAAGTCCTACAAGTAGCCTGGCTACCGCAAGTCCTACAAGTAGCCTGGCTACCGCAAGTCCTACAAGTAGCCTGGCTACCCAAGTCCTACAAGTAGCCTGGCTACCAAAGTCCTACAAGTAGCCTGGCTACACCAAGTCCTACAAGTAGCCTGGCTACCCAAAATCCTACAAGTAGCCTGGCTACCGCAAGTCCTACAAGTAGCCTGGCTGCAGAAGTCCTACAAGCAGCCTGGCTACAAGTCCTACAAGTATGGCTACCGCAAGTCCTACAAGTAGCCTGGCTACCGCAAGTCCTACAAGTAGCCTGGCTACCGCAGTCCTACAAGTAGCCTGGCTACCAAGTCTAGACCTGGCTACCGCAAGTCCTACAAGTAGCCTGGCTACCGAGTCCTACAAGTAGCCTGGCCGCAAGTCCTACAAGTAGCCTGAGTCTAAAACCCGGCAGTCCCAAGTCTCACCTACAAGTAGCCTGGCTACCGCAAGTCCTACAAGTAGCCTGGCTACCGCAAGTCCTACAAGTTCACCGAGTTTAATCGTTTCTATCGACTACCTTTAGATGCCATCATAAAGGAAGAATTAATGAATAATTCATGCCGAGAATTGTACACAAAAGCGTTATGTATTAAGAGGAGTGACGTAATGTTTTCCCTCCGCCCAGCAACCACATAGCATATAAACAGCATGTTTATATGCTTTGTAACATGTTTCTTATATAATTTTGAAGAAAATATCATAGATGGATTAATGAAAATGTCTATATTAACATAAAATAAGACATTTAATGTGCCCAAAAGTGATTATTATTAGTACAGTGAACCCTCCGTTTTCGTGCTTAATCCGTTCCTGAGGGATGCACTAAAACTGAAACACTCGAAAACTGAAACCATTTTCCCCATAAGAAATAATGGAAATTCAATTAATCCATTCCAGAAACCCAGAAGTTTGGAAAAAAAAAATTTGGGGGCCTTAAAGATAGATTTACATGCACAAATGAATGAACTGAATGTGGCACTTACCTTTATTGAAGACTGATGTTGCTGGATGGAAGAGAGGGGAGGGGAGAGGAAGAGACCTAATTTTTGGAAGGGGAATCCTCTCCCATATGGACTCTAGGTACCAAGTCCTCATCTGGGGTTACTTCCCTTCTTTGTCTTTTAATCCCACTAGGACCAGCTTGAGAGTCACTGCACACCTGTGGCACTAAATATCTGTCCAGAGAGCTCTGTGTCTGGCATCTCTTTAAAATGTCCCTTAAATGTGATAAGAGATTGTCATTGTACATGTTGCCTAGACGGATTGCAACATCTTTGTCAGGGTGATGTTCCTCCACAAATGAATGCACCCTACTCCACATTGCACAAATCCCTAATCTCTGAAGAAGGCACCTTACATCTCTCCCTCCTTCATTGAAGGAATTTCCTCAGATCTGTTTTGATGGTGTTGCAGCTCAAGCTCTTGCAGCTCTTCAGTGGTTAGATCTTCATTTTGTCCTCCACCAAC